>BQNB010018357.1:12123-68411 GCA_026074375.1 Tanacetum coccineum
ATAACGAAGAACCCGTTTGAGAGCAGCCAAATGAGGCTCCCGAGGGTCATGCATATGAAGACATATCTGTTGCACGACATAGGAAATATCTGGCCGAGTAAAGGTAAGATACTGAAGACCACCTGCAAGACTACGATATAAAGTAGAATCAGAGACCGGATCCCCATCAGAACCAAGTTTAGATTCTGTGTCAACCGGAGTCCTAGTAGAATTACAATTCGACATATGTAGCATATTTCTATTGAGAAAAAAACATGCCTCTAGGATCTCGTGTAACTGAAATCCCAAGGAAATAATTAAGAGCCCCCAAATATGTCATGGCAAACTCTTTATGTAAATAGGAGATAATACATTGTAGTAAAGCTGTAGATGAAGCCGTTAGAACAATGTCCTCAACGTATATCAATAAATATGCAACCTCAGTACCATGCTGATAAATAAAAAGAAACGAGTCACATCGAATCGAAATAAATCCCACACAAAAATCATAACCTGCAAAGCGTTGAAACTAAGCACAAGGTGTCTGTTTCAATCCATATAAAGACCTCTGTAATCGGCATACATGATGTGGAAAACGAGAATCCACAAAGCCCGGTAGCTGATACATATAAATAGTCTTGAAAAGATCACCATTAAGAAATGCATTTTTAACATCAAGTTGGTGCACAGGCCATTTTCGAGTTAATGCAAGACTAAGAACTGTACGTATAGTAGCTGGCTTGACAACCAGACTAAAAGTATCACTACAATCAACTCCATATTTTTGGTTGCGTCCATTAGCAACGAGACAAGCTGTCACATCCCCAAACGAACCATCGGCATGATATTTATGCCGAAACAACCACATAGACCGAACCACATTAACATTAGGTGGTTTCGGAACAAGGAATCCCAGAACCGTTTTATTAATCAACGCAATTATCTCATACATACCTAGCATCCGCCAAATGGGATTAGATAAATGCAACAGAAGTTAGACTTGGGTGAAGGGGAGAGATATGCGACGTGTTACCACCCATGAAACTCGAGGATTAGGATTCAAACGTGTCAACTTGTGAAAAAAGGATTTCTGATGGAGGGCGAGTGAATCATAGGATGAGTTTACAGGTTGATGGATTTTGGCTGGTGTGGGGTTAAATGGGCTGATGGTTGTATTGAGCTGATTTGAAGTTGTTGGTGGTCGTTGATGGTGAAGACGTAGTGCGGTTGATGGGGTCGGTTGTTGTGGGCCATGGGATAGAAAGATGTGAGGGTGAGGAGTTTGTTGCTGGGGTCGGAGGTTGTTGGGTTTGTTGTTGGGCCAAGTTTTTGTTGGGTTAGAATTTAGGCTGAATGTAGTGGATTAGTAGGAGGTGGTTTAGGTTGAGATGAATTAATGTTGCGGGTAATTAGGTGCGATATTAGGTTCGAGGAAATATAGAAGGTGGTATGAGCATGTGTAACATTACCATAAGGAAACTGAAGTTCATCAAAGGTAACGTGACGGGAAAGTATAATTTTATTGGTGGAAAGGTCAAGGCATCGATACCCCCCAAAGATGATAAGCGAGATACCCTAAAAAGATACAAGGAGTGGCCCAGAGTGCAAGCAATATGTGTGGTGTAATAAATGTGTCTTAAAACAAAGGACAACCAAAAAAGCATAAGCTAGAATAATCAGTGTTGTTGATTGAATAACTTAGTACATGGTATGTCATTTTGGATGGCAGATGAGGGAAGAATGTTTAGTAAATACGCAGCCATATGTAGAGCCTCGACCCAAAATGATGGAGGAAGGTGGGCTTGAAAAAGAAGGGTGCGGATAACATTGTTAATGGTTCGGATCATCCGTTTCGATTTCCTATTTTGTTGAGAGGTTTTAGGGAACGAGAACCGCATTTGAATGCCATTTTGAGGGAGAAAAAATTAAGCAATTGATTGTTTGTCATACTCACCCCTAATCATGATCACATAGAAAAGCTAAAATATCACTTTTAAATGAAATAATCACATATTACCGAAAAAGTCAGAATTTTAGAAATATTATCAGATATAGCGCCGCGCAAAGGATAAATCCACAAATAATGCGAGTAATGATCAAGAAATAACACATAATACTTAAAACCACCAGAACTAACAATAGGAGAAGTCCAAATGTCAGAATGAACAATCTCAAAAGAACGAGAAACAATAGAATTAGAACTAGAAAATGAAAATCGCACATGTTTTCCAAGCTGGCATGCGTGACAAACATGTGGGGATTTATCTTTATTACAAAAAATAAATTCGCGAGAAACAAGAGAAAGGAGCACACCTCTATCACTCGCGAAGACCGATGGCGTTGGTGCCCCACGTAGTGGGACTAAAGGTAAGCAAGCAATGAGATAAAAAGAAGGATTGGGTAACAAGATAGAGATCCCTGAACTATCACTCCCCTGAGAGGATATGACGAGTCAAGAAATCCTTTACTGAGAAACCAAATGCATCGAATTCAACAGTACAATTATTATCCCTAGTAAATTGACGAACTGAAATAAGATTTTTTATGATATTAGGGGTGACCAGAACATTATGTAAGTGTAAAGGACGATTAAGCGTAGGTAAGATGCTATGCCCGGTATTGGTTACAGGTACAGATTTTACCAATCACCAACCACAAACCAATGTGATATAAACACTTAAATAAACAAATACTTAAATTATTTGAATGTATTTAATATGAAAGAAAAAAGAAGCACATGTGTCCATATTCCAAGTTGGTATCCTGTAATGTTCATAGTGTTAAATGCACTTAGGCGAGCAATGTCGTCAACGAGTCGGAAACATATGCGAAGCAAACAAAAGTCCCTCTTTGGGTAGTGATTAGCCAAACGTGAAAACCACATGATTAAAATAAACCAAGAATGTGTAACCCAGCTGTGCGAATCTCAAAGACCAAAATCCCAATATATGACTTTATGAATTAATTCCACAATAGCACCAAACTGAATAGTGTCACTTCTTGTACAATATGAAGACCACAAAATTAATCACAATAAGAAAGAATAGGAAGGAGACGTGATGTAGAGAAAGTCCCCAATTTTTTTTTCACATAGTAAGAGACGTGAGATAGAGAAAATAAAAGAAGGAGACGACTTAGATTAGAAAAGATAAGAAGGGAT
Source organism: Tanacetum coccineum (assembly GCA_026074375.1). Classification (NCBI taxonomy): domain Eukaryota; kingdom Viridiplantae; phylum Streptophyta; class Magnoliopsida; order Asterales; family Asteraceae; genus Tanacetum; species Tanacetum coccineum. Next base: position 15,263 of record BQNB010018357.1, read on the forward strand.
CAATTTTGGCTCTGATACCATATTGAATTGATTGATTCCATTCCTTCACACAAGATTACAAGATTACAATATATAATATCTTAGGATTATTCTAGAAGTGGGTTAGGCCCATAAGATAATAAAGCCCAAATGACCATATCAAATAATACATTTAACATATATTTGATAGTTTTATTTCTTTATGAATTTTATTATATATTATGTTATTATGTCTAAACCTTTAACAGGTGTTCGAGATTCATTACGATCTTTTGTTTCGTTTAATATCTTAATAGTGTTATGTTTGGAGTCACATTAGGGGGTGGTCTTAGATTTTAAACTAGTATGAGAGTTTGCTCTTTATTTTGGGGCCATAGGCTTTGTAAACTACTACCTCACTCATCTCTTTTATTATTCGCTTTATTGACAGGAAAAAAACATTTTTTAATGTGTTTTTTGTTCTGTGTATTTTTTTTACTATTTTGACTTTATGGTTTATGCTCCGTATTTTTTTCTGGCAGTTTTACTCATTTTATCAAGAATACAAAGATAGTTTTTATGGTTTTCTACTTCGTATATTTATATTTAATACTTTTGACTTATCAAACTTTATAATTTATGTTTCGGTTTTTTATTTCGCAAATTTATAATAGAAACAACATTATAAAAAAATAGATAGTGTGTGAATCCAATTTTGATGATATGCGAACCACAACCTCTTTTATTTAAAGAGAAATGATATATCCTCCTACTAGTCGTTCCTACATATACTCTTACTCACAGGATTTTGATAAGTGTTAGAATTGACGGTTTGGATGCGGAAAGATAATTAGTGGAGAAAAAGCATAAAATATTATTGTATGTAGAAGGATATATAGGAATATATTGTAGGAGGATATCGCAAAACTCTTATTTAAAACCACTCAAGGGTAGCGTAGTGATAAAAAAAGTTGTGGCTATCACTTTAAAATGTGTGAGGTCTCAATTTTGAATTTTTGCTAGGTGCAAACAATTTTGAAGGGGTCATGCTAACCTCTTGAAAAGAAAAAGCTTTACCTGATTTGAGTCTTTGTGTGATGGTGGGTTTAAGCCTCACTTGGAATTAGGTCGTGGTTAGGCCAGGGAAAAGAAAACACTTTTTTAATCACAAGAAGAATATACAGCATGTGGTGTTAGTGTTGTCTTTTGTTCACTAATTTACCCAATATTAACCCTATCCGGAGATCCAAACCAACCAAGGACAAACGTGTCATTTAACCACATAACCTAGGGTTCCACGCTCTCTTCAACCCACCCTATGTATATAAACGTACAACCAACAACGCACGATCCCATAAAAACACAGCCGCTTTCTCGTGATCCAATCTAAAAAGAAAACAAAGATATGGGTGTGTTCACTTTCGTTTGCAAATCATCAGGTGGAGCATGGACTGCTAAGCAGCTGAATGGTGATCTTGAAGGATCTGGTGACTCAACTTATGCTCTTCAAAGGAAGCTTGTGAACGCTGCTTTGTGTGCTGATAATTCTGGTGGTGTTCAGAGTTCTTTTAGCTATGTTCTCCCTGATTCTGCTGTCTTTCAGGTATATATCTTTTTTCTCTTTTATTGTTTTATGTTGCTTTTAATGCTTGTGTTATTTGCTTTTTTTAATACATGTGATTTACCATGTCTTACTGTTGTTTATTGATTGCTGTGGTAATTTTTTTGGGAATTTTACTGTTAGATTTTGTTTTATATGTTGTGGCTGTGGTTTTGATATAGAGGTTTAAGGTCGAATATGTGGATATAGGCAAGGTTGTCGAGATAGAGATCTTACTATAGATCGTTTAGATCTCGATAGAAGATCAAACTCAAATATTGTAGTTTGTATCAACGAGTAGTTACATGAAAAATGAAAGATTTGGAGGTTCAAATATGAATCATAGGAATGATTGTCTGTAGTTTTTTGTCCGTCGAGGTCCTTGCGATCTTGGTGATGGTCCGAGATCCGTTCAAGATTTTTAGGGACACAGAGATTGTTTGAAAGGTCGAAAGAAGTTTGAAGAGTAGAATTTTAAGATCTTAGATATGAAAATTAGGATTTTAACAACCATGTATATAAGTACGCATAAAGTGTTTTTGATGTATAGAAGGTTCTGTGATGTGTAGATTTGAGAAGAGAGATTATATCGATTAACTAATTTTCTGTGAGCTGCTTCTGTTAACCACTTTTAGTAACCGTTCAATGGTTTTGAGTGTGTTAGTACTCTGTTTATAATTGTTTTGAGCCGTAGGCATTTTTCTATATGATGTTTTTAGTTTTACAATATTAGATTGGACTTTGTTTTGGAATACGAGAGTCTGTATCTATAGGTTTGAACATTTATCTGAGGGGGAAATTAGGAAAACCAAATGATACTGCTTCTTATGGAAGCCAAGCCAGGAATTCTAATGGAAAACAGGACCTTCATCTGTTATTGCCTTTTTTTTGACCTTACAACCTGCATCGGAGGATCTGTGCTATAAAATATCTTAGGATAGTTGGACCGAGTTTATTTTAATAGCCGAAAAACAGGACTGTTATTTGTTTTAGTTATCGAAACAAAACTTTAAGCGAGTTACTGTCTATAATTGTTTGTACGTCTGCTGCTTGACTCTGAACTTTTAAACTTTCAGCGTGTTTTAGGTTATAGTATTTATGTGTGGAGGCTATAATTTCTGTGTATTAAATATTTTTGAACTCTTGTGCAGGTGATCATTGGTGGTGGCGGCGGTGGAGCCTCCTTCGGAGGAGCTGCTGCAGCATCAGCACCTTCAGGAGGTGCAGCACCTGCTGAGGCACCTGCAGCTGAGGAGAAAAAGGAAGAGAAAGAGGAGAGTGACGACGACATGGGATTCTCGCTCTTTGATTAGATCTCTTTTTGTTTCATGTCTTTCTAAGTTTCTGGTGTTACTGTTACATATCAAGTTTTGATATTGTTTCTAGTTTATGGATAATGAATTACACTATTTTGGGTTAGTGATGAATGATTATCTGTATTGAAGTAATATTTTGGGTTTACTCTTCTGAGATTTTCCTTTGTTGTTTGTTTATGTCTTTGTTTGTTGAGGTTAGACGTGCGCAAACCGGTTAACCAGTTCCGGTTTCGGTTCGGTCAACAGAACCAGTTTCGGTCAACAAACCAGTCGAAACCGGTTTGGAAGAAACCGAAACCGGTTTGGGGGCAGGAAGAAACCGAAACCAGTTTGAAACCGGTTTGGGGGCGGTTTGTAGTCAAACCGGCCACACCTGTTTGGAACCGGTTCATGACCGGTTAACCACCCAAACCGGTTTTAACCGGTTTTTTTTTTCTTTCATTTTTCGTGGTTTTGTATAAACGGAAGAGTTGAGATAAACATAGACTAAAAATTTAGCATAGACCCAATGAACAAATCCTAGTCACTCATTTTTTCATCAAATTAATAAAAACCCACTTTTCACTTTTTTTTAAATAAAATATCTTGTAAACGGTAAATCGTCAAACGACAAAAAATACACCATCGCGACGAGTATTTTTTTATCTTTCAGTAGACATCCACTTCAATATACTTTCGAAGAATTTTTTTTCTGATTTTTTTTTCAGCCACGTCTGAAAAAATCACATGTGTTTTGTATCACATAACATTGTCGATTTTTTTTGACGTAACTAAAAAAAATTCAAAAAAAAATTTGGTCGAAAGTATATAGAAGTGCCCCTCTATAGAGAAAGATGATTTAATTCTCGTCGCAATGGTATGTTTTATTTTGCGTAACGATCAACGGTTGTGAGATATTTAATTTTTAAAAAGAGGTGGAAAGTGAGTTTTTTTATTTTGATGAAAAAATGAGTGGCTAATTGTTTCATTGGGTCTATGCTAAAATTTGGGTCTATGTTGAACTTTTGCCATAAACGAAATAAACTTCAACTTTTATTTAATAGAAACGAAATACATTGGAAAGAAAAATACAACACAATGCAAAGAAATTTAAAATACAACATCAACAACATAATGCAAGCGAATTAAAAATACAACATATAATCTGATAAAAGAGTACGCATCTATTCATACTTCGGGCTTCACTGTCATATATAATCATACCGTGGTCCCTCCGGGTGACAGAGTGTCTTAGTGCTAGATCTAGCTGCATTTTCTTCATCGGATAGGTAAAGGATTCATTTAGTTGAACCTCAGCTCACTCAAAGACTTCTTGTTCAAAGGTCTAAAGTACTTTCAAAGATGACATTTGTTTGTTTACGCTCTTTTGCGTCTAAGATGATACTATAAAAAAAATGCCCCTACATCTCTAAATACGTCGGAGTGAGTCTTGTTCTTCGGATTGACAACACCCTTTCACTTGTTGAAAATGTGGATTCAGAAGCTACCGAAGAAGCTTGTACACTTATTATATCCATGGCCATGCGAGATAGAACGGGATACATTGTTTCCTTTTCTTTCCAAAAACCTAAGACATCAAAAGTTGCAAACTCTTTGGGATGAAGATGTGTGACAAAATCTGAATTGACATATCGCTCATATTCACTACACATTGTAGGATCAGTCCTTGCCTTTTTTTTATGTGCTTTTAAACCGTTTAGCAAACGGCTATAATTATTTTCGCCACTCGCCTTCGTGAAGTAACCACACTCACTTGTTTGAGGTATGATTGAGTTGGGTTACCATAATATTTTGCATATAAAAATTATATAACCTTCCAAAGATTCTGTAAAATATCTTTTTGACTTAGATGCCAAAATGGTCGTCAAAAACTTCTCAAATCCGATACTTATCGATCGATAAGATAGTCTACCCGTTTACATTTAAAACATTGATTTAAAGCGGCTGCAAATGTAATTATCGGTGGCTTGTGTGAAAATTCTACTAAGTTTTTTCTTTATTGGTTTAATCATACTTGACAATATACCCCCCTCAAGTCATATTCGCTTAATACCATACTCATGAAGAAAATCTATTGAAGTACCAATGGAGATGTTGGGTTCCGTGACATTGTTAAACACTTCAAGTAATTTGGTTAAAGATTGAATAAAAACCCAATTTTCAGCCGGAAAATAATTACACCTATTCTTATTGGCCAAAAGGTCATGAAAATACGCCAAAGTATTTTGTTGTTTCAAACCACTTAGGTACATATGATAAGTGGAGTTCCATCGTGTTGGAACGTCCCAATTTGCTCGTAAACAAGGTTTCTCTGCATCTTTACAGATTTTAACATAGCGTTGTCGGGTTCCTGCACTTGATTTGAAAATATCTTTTAACATTGTCTTAAAAGACCCTCTTGTTGCATCAATCGCGGGGACCTCTAAACCAGCTTGCACAACCAAGTTAATGGTGTGTGCAACACAACGACTATGATAAAACCTACCCCCATTGGTGGATCTTATTTTAATTTTAGTTTATCCATGGCGGATGTGTTGTTGCTAGTATTATCCAATGTAATTGACATAACTTTATCTTCCAAGTTAAAATTGGTAAGGACTTTTATCAACATTTTAAACAATGCTCCACCCGTGTGAGGAGACGAAAACTCTTCGAATGAAATGACCCGCTTCATCATTTGCCAAGTACCGGGTTCTATCATGTGCTTGTAACTCACATGTCAAGAACGGGCTCCCCATGAGGAGCGGTCCATACTATCCGTTGTAAGGTTGACACATGCTTTGATGTTACCAAAACTATTAATTATTTCTTGGTTAGCCGCCAACTTACATTTCATTGCATACGTTTGAGAGTAGAGCGAACTTACCATGAGTGGATCTTGGTTGCAATGTATTCTGGAACACCCTCGTTGTTTGCTCATGGTCAAAGTGGTTTCGCACACGGTATTCTCGTTGATATCCCACCAAACCCGCGAATTGTTCACGAAGATAATCTGGATCGTACCTAAAAACACTCCCATCTTGAGCCATAGACATTTGACTCGACGCCGGATTCTGATTCTGCTGTGCCTTTATTGCTTCACAATGCGGGCGAGTTATATGACTCCTCAACGTCGTGTTGGAACCCTACGATAAGAAATGAAAGCAATGCTTGCATTGAGCTTTTTGCGAGTTGTCGGTCATTATGCAAAGGTATCTCAAGATCTTCAAGGCCAGGAACATACAGTGGTAACCGAGTCTCAACGGTTCTTGAATTGTTATCAATCCCGAGATTACCTCTTCGGTCAACTAGAGTAGTCAATCCAACAGATTTATCGAGAAAATTCTAACTGTTCACGATTGAAAAGAAATAAAATGCAAATGCAAATGATCAAATTTTACTAGCTAGCCAAACACAAAGAAACACAACAAAACCTTAATGCAAAGCAATTTGAGTACTCACACAAATTCTGGGGGTTTTGATTGGTTGATATGATTTCACGAATTATCGGTGTACTTGTTGAACCAACACCGGTGGCAGTTGAGGCGAATGCGGATTCACTTGCCATTGAAAGAAATTTGGTTTTGCTTTGGATAGTTTTTTTTGCTTATGATTGTATTGTAAGTTGTGATTTGAACTCTAACACAACACATCAATTTATAATCATTAAAAGTGCTAAATAACAAACACTACACCCAAGAAAGTCAGAAAACGGGCCCCCCACGTGTTAAAAGCTTAATATTCGAAATTTGAAAATTTTGTATAGGCTCCCGGTCTGTTCGGGTTGAAACCGGTTTGGGGAAACCGGTTTTACAAACCGGTTTGATAAACCGATCATAAAACCGGTCGAAACCAAGAAAACCCAAACCGGTTCCAAACCGCCGGTTTGGCCAAGAACCGAAACCGGTTTGGTCAAAACCGGGGTTGACCGGTTCGATTTTACGATTTCAAACCGGAACCGGTTTTTTTGTGCACGTCTAGTTGAGGTAGTGAAAAGGGCTGATTGGGTGGGTCTCAAAATGGGTCAAAACTGGAATGGGTTATTAGGCTGACCCACAAACACTTTCTGTCTTACTTTTTTTGAACTCTACAATTAAATTTTAAAAAATGGTTAGGAACGCTACATTGCTGAATTTATTATTGTTTTATATCTATGTTTTACTTGTTTCGAGTACATTGTGTTATTCGTCATCCACTGAACGAGTTGTTTTGATTTAAAGTTACATGTATACCTCATCCATCTGGTTGTTCGGTTTAATGGTTCGGTTAATTAGGTTAAATTTTTTTCTTTTTAAATCGAAACCGAACCGATATTTAACTATACTTGACCGAATCGAAAATCGAATATGCTTTTCGAGTTTGCTCGAATTACATCATTTATATTTTAAAATTTAAGGAGAATTACATACAATATAGCATTAGTAATTACAGTACCTATTTCCTCACCAAACAAATTAAACGAGGAGGTTTGTCCGCGCTTCGCTGCGGGACAATTAGCGGGTGTTGTTTTCGGTTGGGCGTGATCATAAGCCGTTTAGGATCCTGCACGCACCGTTTTGTAACACATTCATAAGCTACAACAGAAGATGTAGATAAGACGTAAACATGCACTGTGACCAGAACTACAACCCTCAGAGATTATCCTGAGAACCGAAACAAAATCTCTCTGAGCTTACTTCTTCTTCTTGGCGGCATCTTCGGCCTTGTTCTGCACAATCAAATAAATTCATATATTAACACCAATCCTGAGATTGTTAAATTGACAAAATAAGAACATTAAACGGCTTAAGTAGTATTTGTATTCTCTCAGGTAAGTTCAAATTGTAAAAGAATGATTTAACTTCTTGACTCCTCTGATCTTCTTTGCCCTGTTCTTGCACCATTCTTTATGACTTCCCACAGTGCATAGTCTATCATCTGGATATATTTTCAATCCTCATCCTCCAGATCTTATACTCACCAGGTTTGAGCATGTGAACTTTGGATTCAGCCACCATGTGTGTAGAATCTTGATCCATATCTTTTAGCAAAAGATCTTGTGTATAAAAACAAGTTCTTCTTATTCAAAGCTTTTTAACAAGCTCTGATACCACTTGTTGATCCCACTTAACATATAAGCTCCAATATTATTAATGATAACAATACAAATACTCTTAAAGTATTAGGGTTACAAAGAAAATAGTCGACGCTTATATAAATTGCTTTTATATAGATAGGTGGTGATAATCCCAGAGATAAGCGTAAGAATTCGAGAGGAGAGTAGCTCATATAGGTATGGGTATCCTTATATAATACTAGTATTGACGTTCGAGGGAGAAAATAAGGAAACAGGAAGTACGCGATAGTCGGAGTGGTCAATATATAACTGTTAGGATCACATAAATGGACCCGAACAAAGAAGCTTCGGTCACTCGAAGATTCAAGACAAAAGTCTAGCTCGAAAGACTATGTTATTTAATGTTTATTATGTATAAGGGCCAAGATGTAAAAAGCCCAAATAGAAAGCCCTAAAAGGCAAATCCTAGTTAGTATAAATACACCTAGTTTAGTCAAAATTAGGTTAGCTACTTCATTATTATTTTTCATCTTTTAGAGTTTGTAGCAACTCTTTGTTTCATTCAATCAAAAGTTTTGATGTTTAATCTTTGGTGTCATTGATCTTGTGCTTCATACATGGAATGATCTAGGGATCCTACAATTGGTATCAAGAGCCTACAAGATTGATGTATTGATTTGGTTTGTATTTTTTTTCTATTGATTTCGAAAAAAAAGAGGTTTTTGTTTTTGATTATTTGTTTGTTTTTGATTCTTGATTCATAGATGGTTTATGTTTAATCTAATATCACTCAAACCATCTTGTTAGCAATCAACGATCTCGTGATTTTTTTTCTTTCTTGTTGGTTCGAAAAGTGGTAAAAAAGACGTGGGGATCGAACAAGCTCTAGTCGGTTCGATCGAACGAGTGGAAAAGAGTCGATCGAACGAGTGGAAAAGAGTGGAACGAACAAGTGGAAATATAGAGGGTTCGAACGAGTGGAATTATTATTGATCGAACGAGTGGAATTATTATTGATCGAACGAGTGGAATTATTATTGATCGAACGAGTGGAATTCTCAAGGTTCGAACGAGTGGAATTATTATTGATCGAACGAGTGGAATTCTCAAGGTTCGAACGAGTGGAAGTCTTGGTTGGTTCGAACGAGTTCAAACAAAAGGTTCGAACGAGGGGAGATTCGAACGAGGGGAAGTAAAAGCGGTTCGAACGAGACCTTCGAACAAGCCCTTCGAACAAAGGGTTCGAACAAGACCCTCGAACAAGCTGATCGAACGAGAGGTTCGATCTAGCCAATCGAACGAGCGGATCATTCGATCGAACGATACGATCGAACGAGACGACCGAACTAGACGACCGAACAAGCAAAAATAATTTTTGTGTCGGATTGTTCGAGCGAGAGCCCTGTCATTTTTTGGCCATTCGGAGTCATTTAGGCCCTCAAAACTGCATTTTACTGTTTAAAAATTACCCGAAAATCACAAACCTCACACCAAGTCATCAATCAGTACGATAACTGTCCACTTATGTTGGTTGAAAGTGATACGAATCTCTGGAAGATTCGTATACACAGGTACATTAGAGGCAAACCCAATGCTAGCAGATATGGAAATCTATCCAGAATGGCCCTACACTCACCCTATGATCACTGATCCTCCACTACTGATTCAATGCTGTGCCTGCACGCAGGGAGAAAACTTGATTCTGAATTCAGTGAAGAGGAAAACAAACTTAGATGGCTGATACTCAAGCGGAATCATTATCAGTCCAAGGTCTTCCTGACCACATCTTTCAACAACCTTAATCAAACAACGCACTGCCCAAGGAGTTTTGGGATAATGTGGAGTTGCTCATGCCAAGGATTCAGGTAGGGGGGGCTATTAACAAAGGAAGGAAGATCTGTTGATGATACCGAAACGCTTTCTTGCTATTGGAACGAATCATTCATGACTACTTTGTGCGTTTCCACAAGCTTGTGATTGATATGAAGGATTACTCTGCTTCAACATTCCAAAGCTCATCAGATGATCAACCAAGTTTGTCAACAACCTTCGGCTTATTAAGGGAAAGTATGTGACTTAATGTCAAACAGAACATGGATATATCAAGCCACTCCTTTTGTTCAGATCTATACTCATCTCAAAGCCTACGAGCCTCAGGCCAAAAAGACTCTCAAGAAAACTGGAGCGTCTACAGTTTTGTTTGATCCACATGGCCTATGTTGCTCACACCACAACTGCAATGTTTCTTCCATCACCTCAATTCAAGTCCTCAACCACTGCTCAGTCTCCGCATGACGCATTGATGGCCACTATGACTCAGGATTGCTAATCTCTTTAGTGGGTTCCAAAAGCAGTTTCCACCCACATCAACAGCTTCTCGGATTCCTCCAACTCAATGACTATCTCTTGCTACGGTGCATTGATGGACACATTGTCACTGAAACCAGTTCCTGAGGAAGGCCTCCAGGTAATATTGTAATACTGGTGTGATCGAGGCAGAAGGTGATATGTTACAACTGCAGGGAGTAAGTACATGTAGTAGGCTTAGTGTAAAGAACCCAAGAGAAGAAAATGGACTCTCAGTTACTTCAAAGTTAAAGCGTTTACTGATGGAAGCTAAAGAGAAAGGTGATGTGTTAGATGCTGAAGCTGAAGCAATTCTCGCTGAGTGGAATGCACCGCACCTTATGAATCAACCTCCAGGCCACTGACTACAACAAACATGTTTCAAGCCTACTAGCACTATGAGGACTGCATATGACTCAGGCATGATTGAAGGCCCCATGATGCTGTCGCTTTCATGGCCAACTTGTCATTCCACTAGTGCAACGAACAATCAATCAATGTGGTACACTCAATGACAATCAAATTTTGATAATGTGTATTATCAGTTGAGTCAAGAGATTGCACCAGAATAACATTTAGACTCGATGCTGAGAAATGAGATTGATGACAACACGACTCCGTTTCATCAGTATCTTCTTGACACGAAGCCCAAAAATGTTCCAACTAAACGGTATATGCTTGACACATCTGATAAAGTTTCTATGATTGCCAATCTTAACTGACTTGCAAAACCAACTAGACGGACATGCCTAAGTTAACCATAAGAAAAATGTTTGGAAAATCGAGACCTTAAAAAATGAGATCTGCAATGCAATGCAAGAAATATGTCGTTCTAGATACCACCAGAAGGTCTAACTTGATCTTGAAAACAAAGTTAGACAGGGAATCAAGCCCTAGTGATTCAGCGTATAAGCGTAACGCTGAATCTTGTGCAAGAAAACGATTTTTGCATTAAATCCACTCTTTTCAGAAAAGGATAAATCAATTGGCAATTTTTTACATTTGGAAAGGAAAAGATTTATCTGAGGATAAAAGGATATCTAGCAGATAGTTATCTAGATGAATAGTTGTTTAATGAATGCTTAACAAAGTCGCAAGTGTTATGTTGCAACAGATTTTAAAATGCCAACACAAATATTCCCATGCTTTCAAAGAAACCTAAAAGGGCAACCAAAGACTTGCAAAAGGGACATCTAGGCACCCGTAAACCTGGTCTAGGTATATGGGCCAAGCGTGTCAACTGTTTTGTAATGATGCTGATACCCTTTTGCATCCCAATCACCTCCCCGTAGTATAAGGGATAGTGCGAGGTCTTGGTTACCAGTTGTTAGCATGAAAAAGTTGTAACAAAAAACCAGGCTCATGTTCGACGCAATCGATCTTCATGCCTAAAGCTTAAATGCCCTTATGCTTCGTTCCTCAGAGAGGACCTATCTGGACGCTAAGGAGTAATTGGCTTTCTGCCAACGAAATTGCTAGTCAGCTAGTAACTCGTCACGCATGCTACTCCTTTTGTTCGTAAAGTCGACCATCCAAGTATGTGCTGGCAAGTCTTCGAAAAGTTAATGCTGTGTTTTTCCTCCAATTGGAAGTATCATAAAAGAAAGAACAACACAAAGACCTGACTATGTTTCTGATGGTGTTTTGATTATGCAAACAGTTTGTTGACAACAACTGGTACCATTTTACGACCATTTCAAAAAACATATCCAAGCTGCTAATGATACATTTTTCAAAGAGATAAAAGAATTTGAACATATTTTTGATGAATTGGAGGCGGAATATGAACAATGTGTTCTTGATAACAAGAACCTGACCATAGAGAAGAAAAATCTTTTAATCAAAAATGACTGCTTAATTGCTGTGTGTTTAGAAAAAGATATCTGCTCTATTGTGCAATACTTCAGCTACTTGTTGTGCCCCCTAGTTCGAATTGCCCTTGCGAAGATCTTAGATCTGCATGCGATAGGGAACACACTAAAGTTCTTGAACTTGAAACTGAGATTTCAAAACAGAAACAGCTAATTACTGAATCTAAAAACGCTTTTGCCTTTCTCGAACAGATTTATCGTTTTTTTACAACTTAAATTTCAAAAAACTATAAACAGTGCATAGACACTTTAGTGCCTCCAATGCATTTTTGAAATTACAAGTTAAGACAACAGCTTCAAGGGAACGATGACACTATCAGGAATTTAGATGCTCAGATCAACTTCAGAAGGTAGTTGAATGTAGTTCCACTGAGGTAGTGTGAACAACAGGCTTTGACAACTGACAGGAATTCAGTTGAAAGATACGATTACTCCTTGGGATTCAGATAGATGCCACTAAAGGTAGGGAAAAAGTGAGTCTGAAATGACGGTATGATGAACTGTTCAGGAGAATCTAACTCACGTACTGCGTACAATGACAAAGTAGTGCCTTCATGCTGAAAAACTACCAAGCTAAAAGCACAAAGTGAATGGTACAACAAGTAGTGGACCTTCAAACCTCTGGAGACACCAATGTGCTTGCTCCAGGAATGTACCAAGCTTAGGTTCTAAGTATATTCACCACCCAAACGTGCTAACTGGGTCAAACAACCCCGTTACCTAAGAACAATGAGGCAAGGAATTTTAGTGAACCCCCCACAGACCTTCACTCAAACCAAACTCATAAACAGTAGGGCATCCTATTAGAAATACTATCGTCGTGTGTTGCCTATGTCTACAGGAGTAAACCACTTCTGGTGCTAGCAAAAATGTGGCCTAAGAGAGCCCCTCGGAATCATAGTTTTTGCCGGCTAAGATTGCGAATGCGAGGAGAGTGAAGCACACCATAGGATTGATAAATAGAATCGTTGTTGGATTCTAATTTGGCTGTTAAAAACATCTCTGTTTCTGTTTCAAATTTGAAAATTGTTTGTGGTGCATGTAACAAATCTTGGTTTTTTGCTAATCAAATTGATTGTTGGTTATGTGTGATGGTTTCGTGAATGTTAAAACCCCACCAGACTAAGCATTTTAAACGCCAAACAAGAAAGAAATGGAAACCAATAAGCGAGTCTGGAACAAATTAGCAAACCTGTTGCTAATAGGCAAGCCTTAGTGGAAAGCCTAATGGAAGCATTTCTCTTATTTGAGAAGCATCCTTTAACTTGGATCATGGATATACTGATCAGCCAACTAGAACCTACCCCCAAGTGCTACTTCTAACCAAAGAACTATGAGGTCTCTCGATTTACTGATCATAAACTTAGTGATCAATCCAGGCAGGTTCCAAAGGGATTTAGTCTTTTTGATTGTTAACTAAGGAACCCTTCTAGGATCCTTCATACCATAAATGTTTGTGTTTATCCGCATCGGAGTATGATTGTTCTATGGTATCTGGATTCGGGGTTTGCTCGAGACTTTATGAACGGTGATCGTGCACGTCCTATCACTATGTACGAAAAGTTCATTGGTACTGTGAGATTTGGCAACGTCATGGAATATGCATCTATCGTTGGCTATGGTGATTATAAACTGGGTGAAAACTATCATCTCTCGATGTCTATTATGTGAAGGACTCACAGCACAACCTAATTCTCAGTAGGTCAGTTTTGTGATGGAGGTTTAGAAGTTGCATTCCGACCAGCATTAATGTCAAATCCTGAAAATACGATATGGTAAGATTACTCAAAGGTTCACGATAACAACAACCTGTACTCCATCTTACTGAATAATATGATGTCAGCTTCACCAGTGTTGCTTGCTTACCAAGAAAGCCTCTTCACACGAAGTCTATGGTTTTATGGGCATGTCGCTTGGAATCATATGAATTTCAGGACATTGAACGAATTGGCTCGAAATAAATCTAGTCCGACGGAGTACAATGCTGAAATATGACAAAGACATTTGTGTCATCTTGTCAGCTAGGTAAAAGTAGAAAGCATCACATTCCTCTAATGCGGAAAACACCAATAATCTGAAGTTCTCATACTCTAGATATGGACCTCTGCGGGGTCCAAGGAGAACAGAAAGTATCAACGGAAAAGATGTATATGTTTGGTGATAGTGGTATGATTACACCAGATTTTGGAATGGGTACGATTTCTTCGAACATAAGGATGAAACTCTCAATGTGATTGAGAAGTTTACTTGTGGAAGACTCACAGTGCCATTATAATTGCATCTGTTCACTTCGTCAGAACTGATAATGAACGGAGTTGTGGAATAAGACACTCGCGGATGTTTGAGAGTGTTGTACTTTCTCATGAAAACATGCGGTACCCTGGTATACACACAGAACGGCGTTGTAGAAAGACGGAACCCGAACTTTTTTGAAGCCTGCTGTACTATGCTATCTTGCGAAAGCTCCAACTGTTCCTATGGGCTGAAGCTGTAGCCCCACTGAGTGTTATACTCTAATCGTTCTCTCGTACACACGCTTTACGGGGAAGACCTATTATGAACTGCTGAAGGGAAAGAAACCTAATCTTCAATACTTCCGAGTGTTTGGATCTCTGTGCTATCCTACCAATGACTACGATGACGTTGGTAAACTCAAGGCGAAAGCAGATATAGGTATATTTGTTGGCTATGCACCCACCATGAAGGCGTTACCGATTCTACAACAAAAGAACGGCGCAAAGATTCAGGAAACCGTTCATGTTGCTTTCGATGAAACATACGAAGGATTGATGTCTGTTCAAACCGTTCAGGCCTAGCACCTCACAAATGACTTCTGTGCCAAACAGTTACAGAAATCGAACTTACCTGGCTTTACTGTCTGGACGCAGTCCGTTCTTGCACTTAGTAAAAGACCAGAAACCACCTAGTGTCCTCTCCCTACAAAGAAACAGGGTAGACGATTTTGTTTCAATGGTTTGATGATGATGTGGTTGTTCTGATACCTCGGTTGTTTCGATAACTCGGTTAATGTTCCTGTCTGCCCCGGCACCGAGAATGAGATGCCAATGGTTCACCTTCCACAACAGTTATCTCAGAAGCGCTATGCAGTTACTGAAAAGCCTCTGGCCTCATCAAATACCCTCTACTAGACACTAGTGATTCTCGATGTTGAAAAACCATTTGTTTCTATCATGTTGACAGTAATGTGTTTGACACCTTTAATGCTCGATGAAACCAATTCAGAAGCTCTTCTTCCACTCTGTCATATCGATGTTTCTCCAAACAAACCTAATTCCTCACGTACAAAAGTGGACTCAAGCACATCCGCCCTTGAAAACATTATTGTGGGATAAGATCGACCTGTCTCTACCCAGGAAACAGCTAGAAACGAGCGAGTGTGGTGTTTCTTCTATGAAATTCTTAAACTAATGTTGAACAAAAGAATTACAAGCAAGCCTTTAGAGCACTTCGTGCGGATTGAGGGCTATGCAGAAGAAATTCATGTGTTTGAACGTCTAGATGTATGGTTACTTGTACCCTGTCCAGATAATATTTTATCATCCCGCTTCAAATTGTATTTTCAAAAATTAAGTTGGATGATATGGAGAGTGTTGAAGAACAAAGCTTCGGTAGTGGCGAATGGTTATCGTCAGGAAGATGTATTGGATTTGAGAATCATTTGCTCCAAGTTGGTAGATTTGAAGCAGTTCAGACTCTTCATTGCTAACGCACAGCGAGTTTGAACATGGTCTTCTTCCAGTTACTGGACGTTGAAAACGCCTTCCTCAACGGCGAACTGAATGAAGTGTCTATGTTATGATCAACCAGAAGGAGTTGTAGATCCAGTGCCATTCTTAGCATCGGTCGTACCCGACTCAAGAAAAGGACTCTTATGGGCTTAACAAGGCTCCAGTGCGTTGGTATGACAGAGCTTGTGAGATTTTTTTGCAGTTGGTGTCAGCGTTCTAATCAAGTCAGGATTTACAAAGGCACTGGTCGATCCTACAATCTTCACAGAGAGAAAAGAGCAAACATCTTCATACTAAGTACAAATTATGTAGATGATATTATCTTTGCATCTTACCAACCCCGCGCTGCAAAATGTTTGCATTTGAAATGAATCTTCAACTTTCAAGATGTCGATGATGGGACAATGTTCATTCTTTTTAGGATTGCTAGTTCTCAAAATCCCAGAGGCATCTTTAATCAACCAATCCAATATGCTCAGGAAATCTTGAAAAGTTTCGGTGTTGACTCATGCACACCATTGAAACTCAATGGCGGAGCGTCCCACATTGATGAAGTAAGGGAGGAAAGCTAATAGATCCTACTCAATTTCGTGGTAATGGTTGGCTTCCCTTAGTATTCTTTAGTGCATCTAGACCTGAAATAGTTTTTGCTAGTGTGTGTATGTTGTGCACTTGATACCAGGCTAAGCCTACTGAAATGCAACTTACTGCTATAAGGGGTCTTTCGTACCTAAAATGGAACCATTCACCATGGGTTTGTGGTATCCCGAAGGACTCCGGCTTTGAACTAAATAGCTTTTGCAGATGCTGACTTTGCAGGATGTCATGACACACAGAGAATTACTTCTGTTTCAAGCTCAATTTTCCTTGGAATCGGCTTGTTAGCTGGTCATCCAAAAAAGCAGAAAATAATGCCCAATTCTCCACTACGGGAAGCTGAATACATTCGCTACAGGATGACTTGTGCTCTAATCCTCTGGGATGCTGGATCGTCAACTTACAGAGACTTGGATTGCGTTCACAAAATTCCAGATGTATTGTGACAATCAAAGTGCTATTGCTTTATGCTTGTGAACAGTGTTTAACCCTCGCGCTCCAAGCACATTTGATATCCGCACCCACTTCATCAAAGAGCAGGTTGAAAGGAAAGTGTTGAGTTATATCTTCGTGGAGATCAAATACCAACTGGCTGACATTTTTACGAAGGCATTAGCGATGTTGCGAGAGCGCTTCGCACATTACTCCCACTGCTTGGAGTTAAACAAATGTCACCAGAGGCTCTGAAGGAATACAGGAATGAGTCTATCTCTCCGGTGTAACCAAAGTGTTTCACATTGTTTATGTATATTTAAAAAAAAATCTTTTAGTCTAGATGCTTGCAGTTATTCAGACTGTAACGGTTCCTACACCCAGAGATTGAGTGTACGTTGTTCAGCTGCATTATTTCTATTCAGACATGAAATTGTCTAAGCCCCGAACCTTTTTTCTCATAAACAACTTGTTTTATCAAACTATGTTCGGGTTACCCAATCATACATTGAAACGGGTATTGTCTTGAAGGGGGAGAATCGAGTCTTACTAAGTTATGCAGGTCAACATGGACACATATGTTGCTGGATTCTATTGGAGAAAGATTGAAAACCAACTACTACTTAAAACCTTTTGACAGATTGCAGTATCATCCTGTCTGGGTATTCTAAAGGTCTTGTTTCAATTGATCACTTGATAATTGTGCTTTTTAACTCTCTCCTCATACTTTGAGGGGGATTGATACTTTTTCAAGTCCATTCTAGATCAAAACCATTAACAAGTCTAATACTTGTTGATCGGGGGAGAAATGTGACTTAAACATGTAAACAACGAGATAATTAATGTTTCGCTTGATTCTAAAATGCTAAGTCCTAAATTCCATGCATGTGCTAAACATCTTCGATATCGTCGCCATGTGTAGGGGGTGGCATAAGTGTTAAAATGATAAGAAAAAATGTCAAGTACCAAAAGTTTGTGTTTTATAACAAGTATCATGATAACTGACATAGAAGCTTTTGTTTCATGTTGTAAGAGTGATCTTATGGAATGCTTGAGGAAAGAGATGTTTGTACCACCAGGGTATTCGTCATGAATGTCATGCCTGGTCTTCGGACTGGCCCCACTAGTGAAGTGGATTTACATATTGTATTGTATAAGTTTGGATTTCCCGAGGCCTTCATAATCCTTTCGGGATATATTTCAAAACATCATCAGAAGCATTTGATTAAACTTTAGTTGTGTGCCCCAATTAAATTTCACAAGACACATCGAAAGTTTTTCATATCATTTTTGCCACAGGCTTCTACGGTACTTAAATTGTATTACAGAAGTAAAACGCTGATAAAAGAGAATTATACGGTGTATAGTCAGCAGATAGTAACTGTAATGCTCACTCTTTACCATTTCTATTAGTACGGAAATACTTATAGTGGGTTAGTCTTCAGACCATACTGGTCTAGAGAACGGCGAACATTAGGAGAATCTGATACTTAGGTATTAGAGGAAAATAAGCTTGTCACGTTGCCGGAAAACCTGTTAAGAAGGTTCTTTTAATGAATCTTCTGATCAAAGGATATGCAGTATTCATACTGTAATCATTGATCTCACGGAATCAGAGGTTAATGTAAACCGACCTGATTGAGTATCGTCTATACTCGGGTCCCTTCAAAATATAAAAAACCTTTGTTGTGTTCACGAAATGTTGTTTCTAGAACCACTTTAAGTGGTTTTACTTTACAACCAAATGTTTTTTGTTGGTGCTAAAGGGTTCTACTCATAGCGATATGGACGACTCAGAGTATCCGATTTGCAAGACATGTGCTCATATTCCCTTACCACGTTTCTGAAGTAATCAAGAAAGCTTACATTTAAAGCTTTTCCGCTATAATCTATGAAAAAATCAATGTCTTCTTAACTGCAAAGTTTCAAATGATTGGAAGAAGATAAATCATCAAAGCTTCACCGATTCCAACAGATACTGAGCGATGTGAGACTAAAAAAGATCAGCGTATGGCAAAGTCTAAGTGAAAGAAGTTCACAAAGTAATGCAAAGGAAGTAAAGCTTAAAACCAAGTCAAAAGATCAGGATCAGGTTATCACATCAAGTTCTAAAGATCATGATCAAGGTATTAAAGATTGCATTACCAAAGCACAACAAGTGAAGTTCCCTATCAACTACGAAGCTAAAGAGACAAGCACGGAGGAGCTAACTTTCATGACCTCATCTAGGGGATGGTAGGATTCTCAATAATTCGACCCGAACAAAGAGAAGTTCGGTCCTCGAAGATGGCAAGGACAAAAGTCTAGCTCAAAAGACTATGTTATTAATGTTTATTATGTATTACGGGGCCATGATGTAAAAAGCCAAAAGAAAGCCTAAAGGCTATCCTTGTTAGTATAAATTACACTAGTTTTTAGGTCAATTAGGTTAGATACTCCATTATTATTTTTATTGTTTAAGGGTTTTTTTGTGCACTCTTGTTTTCTTGTTTCAATCAAAAGTTCTTTAATGTTTAATCTTTCATTGCCATTGATCTTGTGATTTCATCCATGGAATGATCTAGGGAGCTACAAGCAACACACTTAATAAGTTTCATAATTATTAGAAAAATTTGTCCGAAATAATAAAAAATATTAAAATTTAGAAAAATTTTATATATTTGGAGATCTTCTATGTGGCTTACAATTTACAGGGTTACATTTCAGTGTACTCTTTAAGTGGCATCGAGAAGCACTCTATCCTACTTGTGCATGCAAAAGATTGTTATCCCCGCCTCTGTCATGCTAGCAATCATGTGGAAAAGATAATCTTGGTTTTGAAAAACATGGCTACAGAGCAAGTATGGCATTTTTTTTATCTTTTATAGCATGAAATTTCACTTGTTCCTGGGACGTCTAAACTAATATGTAGTTTGTGGATTTCAGCTGGAGTTTACATGAAAACACAACCATCGATGATGGCGTTTATGGGAACCTCCTTGTTAGTAAAAGAGGTTCCCACAGGTCAAAGGACCTTCAGGAATCTTAAGACTCTCAGACTTAAGAAATAGAATAGTATGATGTTGGATGCAGTTGAGTTGCTAATGTAGAAACATCGGGGTTTTGTTTTACTCAAACTGGTATTATGGATCTTTGAAAGCTAAACATAAAAGATGAATGTGTATTACTGAAGATTTAGCTCTTTTGGCCAGTATTCTATCTTGAGACATAGTTGATATCGTTTTTGTAGTGTCTGTAATTTGTATTTGTTTCTATCTTTTGTAAACTTAAAGAACAAGTTTGCATGATTGGTTTAGAATTCCTGCCCAATTATAGCTGCTTGTATGATGACCTATCTGCTAATAAATTTGTCACTATTCAAAAGTGATAATATTTCTTTTATTTGATAACAAAAATAATAAGTATTCGACAAGGCATGACATTTTATTGTCAGTAAAAACTAGCGATACTGAAGATGGCATTACTTACAACAAAACTGTGATTACTCATTAATATATTAGTCGTGGCTCCCATCTTAGCACACAGACGATTGTTGCAAAGACCAAACATAACTGGCTTGTTTTATTTCAAGTTGTCGTTGTTTGTGTGGCACGTGGTTCAGGTCATGCTACAATAAAATAGGCATGACATAGTAAGTCAAGAAAAAATCTTTCACAATTAGGAAATAGAGATTCATATTCGGGGAAAAAATTTTGGTCTACGAGAGTTTGTTTGGATTTCATTAACCTTCACATTTCTGCAGCCGTGCATCTTTCTATAGTTTATAAAAAATAAAGATTATATTAAGAGATTTGATGATGTTTTCTAAGATTGATTGAGACTACATAGATGGTCACAACTTTTTAATCATATACCGTAAATTATATACAGCACTAAGAACTTTGTGATATTTTGTGATTTCCAATACCTTTATTAATTTGATTTTCTTAAAAAAACTTTTAAAAAATTACAAGAAGTACAAATGATAGACGCAGAAGCGAAAATGGTATTAGTAAATCACAAAACAAAGATAAAAAGAATTGAGAATAAACATTGTGGTTAGCTAACATTTCTATGTGCCCTAAACTTTCTATTGTATCATGTGTTTTTAAAAGAAAAAAAACAAAAAACAATTGATTAAGGGGCCGTTTGGTTCACAAAATGTTTTTGAAGGAATTATAATCTTCAGAAGGAATTGTAATTTGATGTAATTGTAATTCAAATGATTGGAATGTTGTTATATTTGTAATGTGTTGTAATTTGGTAATTGATAAAATCTATCGTTGTGTTTGGTTGATTCGCAACGTAATGTTTAAAAAATTTCAAAATTTTTCCCCCTTTTTTACCAAAACTAAAAAAATTAATATAATAATAATTAAAATAATATAAATAATAATAATAATAATAAGTAATATTAATAATAATTATTATAAGAAAATAATAATAAAATAACACACAATAATAATAAAATAATAATAATAATAATAATAATATCATAATAATATAATAAATAATAAATATTAATAATACTAAAAAAAAAAAATAAAAAAAAAAAAAAAAAAAAAAAAAAAAAATAAAAAAAATTTTAAAAAAAATAAAAAAATAATTACTGATAATAATATTAATAAATAATAATAATAATAACAATAAATTAATATTAATATTAATAAAATAATATTAATAATTAATAATTAATTAATATTATTAATAATAATAATAATAATAATAATAATAATAATAATAAATAATATTTTATAAATAATATAATTATAATAATTAATAAATAATCTATATAATAATTAATATTTTTTTTAAAATAACAACAACAATAATAATAATAATAATAAATAACAAATTAATATATTACATAAATAATATTATTAATAATTAATAATAAATAATATATAAATGTATATTATTATTAAATAATGTTGATAATAAAAAAATAAACTTTTTTTTACGAATAATGATGTAAAAAGTTGTTTTTTTAATAAAAAACAAAACAAAACTTTTTTTTTAAGAGAGAAGTGCAAAAATTCACCATGTGGCAGCAAAAGACAACAATACCTTCCTATATAGTTGCACCGTTAAAAATTAGACGCTCGTTAATACTTAACGGAAATTTTTTTTGCACCGTTAGTCCAAGGGATGTATCGTGTCCCAAAACATTGACGGAGGGATGTGTTTTGGACAATTATTTAACGAGGGACGTGAGACGGTTTTTTGACAAACCACATGGATGATTTTTTCCTTCTCTCAAAATAAAGTAAACAAAAATTGAGCTAGTATAAGTCTTTTTTGTATTAAGTTGAAATAAATGTAGTAAATTGAAATAGAAGTGGGCTACTATTGGCCCTAACTAGACGGGATGAGTCGATCTTTAGATTTTATAAGTTCCTCTTTTTTTTGTTTGTTAAATTTTACGCACAATTTAAACTACTTCACTATCCTACAAAATTAAATATATTTAGGGTAATCATTAATTGCTTCTTAAGAGTTTCCGCATAGAAAAACCAGACGTCCCCTTGCCACTGATAAACAGGTATTTGTTTGTAAAAAATAAGTGTTGCGGGTAGGGTGGATAATATTGGACTTACTGGTCTGGGCCCAAATGAGATATTAGTGGATTGGATTTGTACTAAAAGCCAAGTGAGGGATATGGAATACTGTACAAAACTAAGAAGAAACTGTTAGTCTTAACGTGGTACGGACCCACGATTTGGACACTCGGCGTAAGAGTAAGTATTCATGTTGTCAGATAATGTGTGTGTGATGAAGAGTGTCAGAGAATTGTGTACCTTGTGGTGTGTCAGAGGGCTCCTATTTATAGGGAGGCCTGGTACTAGGGTTTCCTAGTATTTCGCTTATAGTTGTAGTGACCAGAGTGGGACCCTTGTCGGGCAAGGATCCGCGATAATCGTGACTACAGACAAGTTCCCTTCGAAGTCCGCTTGCTATGTCGGGCCGTGCCTGGAGCGATCACGGCTTGAGTTTTGGGCTGCTTATTTGTTTAGTTGGGTCCGAAGCCCATTGTATGTGCTGGCCCAGGCCCGGAGGCCCTGGTATGCCTATTATACGTATCAAGTCCCCTGTCTAAGTATATTTTGTTAAGTACGGCTCTGCCTTGCTTGTAACAAATGATACTAGACTAAGGTTTCTCGATAGTCCCATTATCTTCCGCGGTTAACCTTTTCATGACGTTTCTTTGTACTTGTTAGGTGAAGCGTGTGATACGTGGACGCTTCTTGACCTCTCGTCTTCTGACTGATTTGACTTTGTGGTCCACCCGCCTAACTTGTTTCAACTATTTTACTTTTAATCTGATTCTTTCATCCGTGACGTTGGTGGACGCGTGTTCTCAACTTGAGATTAATACGTCGTATCATCAAAAGGAGATACGGCGTCTTCAGCGTCAAGGACTTCACAAGTATACGCGGTTTGACCAATTCCCATTACGGCGTATTCACTCTGTCTACATACGCGTATCCTTAAAGATAAATATTCTGAAGATACAGTAAATCAGTAAATCACAATGATATCAATGGATTTATACAACGTAGCGCGCACTCAAGGAATCCAGCCCAATACGCCGTATCGACCTTGCTGGATACGGCTTCGTTAGAGTCTTTTTTATACCACTATAATAGAAGGCTCAAAACATGGTTTTCATGTGTGCAATATCATAGTCTTTATACCATACTCATTAACACTAATTTTAGACGATAATATCAGCCACTTAAGGTCAAGCATGATCACGAATCCATAGAAAGACATCGGTAAATTTCTTACTCTCTTAATAGTTCGTTTTTTAATTGTTTGATTATGCTTGAACAATTACAATGGTTTTGGGCTAATACCCTCGGGTATTAGCCATCTTAATGAAAGTTTAATATTTGGTTTGTTTTAAAATCGATTCTTAATTTTTTTGTTGATTGTTTAATTATGTTAATCACCTCATACTTGTTTATGTGTTTAAATATGCGACCTATCATTCAACTGGATCTAGTGATACGGATCAAGTAATCTAGATACCGGGATAGGCTCTCCAATATCGTGATGTTTACATATTAGTAGACCTATAGGATCACAAATAACGTTTATCGTCTTTGTCTTTGAATTATGAGACTTAGTTGAACGGGTTAGGTGACCCCGTTTATGTTTCAGGAATCAATGCTCTTAATTTAACTGATAAAGATTGGATAGAGACTTAACTGTGTATAAAACATCGTTAAACAATAAATGGGTAAAAGTCCCGTTGACAGGGATCACCACTGCTTTAATTCTCTAGATAGATTATAATTAAACTAAAGGATGCTTTATGCGGATGCGTTAATTGTGACAGGATTAATCGTGTTAAGGTCTTAGGATGATGTCCCGCCTAAGTCTTAAGAATGATATGCCGCTTCGAGATAAGTAAATCATTGCACTAAAACAAACAAACCAGCATTGAACCGGATTTAATATGGCTAATACAGTTTTCTATCATTTGGCTTGTACCGCTTTTCTATCTTTAATCTTCTTCTTTTATGTTTATTGTGTATTGAATTGGTATTTGTTTCCACCAAACCTGTGCCAATCTCTCAGGCTGAAAACCCCTCATATCATTAGAAAACGTACATAGCATAGGTTTAACCAGTAAATAGACTAATTAAAATACTGATAGAATATAGGATTAATGTTCCACTCTTAGTGTTCGACATCCTAACCTTCCGCGAACTCCATCTCTTGACAGGGTACACTGCTCGGTTTAACGTGTGTTTTAGGTTTGTCGGCTAATATAATTTAAAACTTATTAATCAAAATAATTGGACCTACACGAAAAACATCAATAATCCTGCCATTGTCATAGTCTTCTTGAGCACGTTTACTCCTCCTGGTTACTGGGCTGATCTTGCAACCAAAGGTGATTTGGGTTTCCTCTGATGCTTTCAACATTAACTCTGCTCAACATATTTGCATGGCGTCTTAATTGCGTCTTCATTAAGAGCATGAGATTATGACAAGGGAGAAGTTTGAGAGGAAGTTCACTGATAGTGCAACGATTGTTCAGCAAAGGGATGCAGAGGTTGTTGATTTAAAGGTTATGTTGGAGAGGTTTGAGGGCCCGAGGATGTGGAGTTGGACAGTGGTAGGAGCTGTGTTTGTTATTGTTCTGTGTCTGACTTAGAAGCCGTGGTTGCTGTAAAGACTGGCGAGGTTGCTAATTTGAATACACAGAATGCTGGTTTGCTGGAGAAGGTTTCTGCTCTTGAGTTGGTCTGTGGGGAGTTGTACGACAAAGTGTCTTAGTTGACAGCAGATTGTGATGGTTTGAAAAGTCGGGTTGTGGGTGAGGATAAGATGCAAGAGGAGTTTGTGTCGCAACAGGATGCGACAGAGCGACGTTTTGCATAGCGGCTGCGAAGCTGGATGACCGCATTGCTGATGTGAGGCGTGACATGGATAATGATCTTTATCCTAACATGTTGACCTCTATAGCTGGGCGACGGTGGGTGATTGGACACGGTTTCCTTCTTGCTATACACCAGTGTGCTCGTTCTACTGAGTGTCGTTCTGCTTTGGGCAAAGTTATATTGATGGCTATTAACAAAGGTATTTAGCAGGGTTTAGAGGCCAGGATAGTGCATGGTAAGGCAGGTAGATCTTTGACTCAAGATGAGGCTTATGATCCGATGGTTGAGGGAAAGTATGTTATCGCGGTTTCTGCCTTTGAGAACATGTCATTTCCTTTGTTGGATGAGTTGGAGGGCCTCAAAGACTATTCACTTGCATTAATTATGTCCGCCCTGACTTTGAAGGATGACCATGGCGACGCGGATACTACTCCTGAGTTCCGCCGATTTCAACCTTCTCTTGATTAAGTCACCATTCCATTTACTCTGAGTTTGGCTATTATAGGACATAAAGATGTTGTTTATAAGATGTTATCCTCGCTATCCATGCGGCTTGCTGCGCAAAGGGGGTTATGCTCGCCTCCGGTTCTTCGCCTGGGTGGGCGATCTTGCTCCGCTCCTCCTCATGACTATCTATTTGGCGGTCACAGACTATCAGGTTTCAACCTTGGTTTTATTCGCGTGATGGAAGGTTCCGCTAATCAGCCGCTCTCCTATTGTTAAGGCACTTGATGATTTGTTTGTGATACATTTATCTGGATGGGGCTGGTGGTACTTAGTATTGTTTTGGTTTGATTTCCTTTCCGTTCATGATTACTGAGCCATTTTGACTATGGTGCTTCATGTTCTATGACTTTCATTGTGAAGCTATTTACTTTTCTGGACACAGTCTTCAGAGTTATTTGTGTGCTTTGTGGCCGCTGTGGCTTGAGCACATAGCTTTCTGTTAGGTGACATCGTTCGTTGCCGTTAGTACTCCGGCCGTTTGCACTGGGAATTTATATGTGTATTTTTTGTTATCCTGTGTACGTGGTTGAGCGTGGCCGTATCTAGTGTAGTAAGTGTAACTGTTGTTAATGAAATTGCTATTTTTTGTAATAGTCTTTGTTAAACATTGTTTGGCCGTTTGGCTATTGTACTAGGCTTGGAATCCGCTTACGTTATTCGAGTTAATTTTTAGGTTACTCAGCCTTATTTGTTTTTGGAACAAATAGAGTTAATTATGGGGCCGTATCATCCCGTGATACATGGTTATGTGCATGTGTGCGTTGTCTTATCATATGCAAATGTCTATATAACAAGTTATTTGGAAAATTTTGTAGGAGGTAGCTAGGCTCTACATGATGGTTGAATAATTTATAATAAAAGTCCATTATGTAAGGTTTTAAAGGAAAAATTCCCCAACCGCTCGTGCCGGTTTTTTTTACATTGGCAGGGGGGGGTGCTTACCTGATGGAAATTTAAAGATTAACATTTTTCAAATCTGTGACATTCATGTGCGCGAAAGTATGTTCTCCGCTTTCCAGTGTCTAAGCTTGTATGCCTCTTCAAGTGGCTTCCCACCACTTGTATTATGGTCCTTCCCATTTTGGACCTAGATTTCTGTTGTTTTTAGCGTTGCTTGCTTCGTTGTTGCGGTAGACGAAGTCTCCTGGGCGGAAGGCTGTGTTGCGGACTCTGGCGTTATAATACTTTTCCATCTTGGCTTTGCTTTTAGCTTCGCAGACCATCGCTTTTTACCTTTCTTTCCTCAAGTATGTCTAGGTTTAAAAGTAGCTCTTCATTGTTTTTAGCTCGATTCACCTCCCTACATCTTAGCGAAGGCATCCCTATCTCAACCGGTATCACAACTTTAGTGAGGGAGAATGGGGTGTGTTCGTTGCTAGTTTTATCATCGTGCAATGTGCAACCGCTCAATTGTGCGGAACTTCTTCACCTAATTTATGTTATATTTGCCCAACTAGCTTTTTATCCCTTCTCTAGAATGCGGTTTCGCCCTTTCTACTTGGCCGGTTCTCTGTGGGTACTTTGACGGATGCAACACCTTTACTTGATATTGAGCTTTTTGACACCACGTATTTGAACGGGTTGTCTCAGAACGCGTTCTTGTCAGATATGATTTCTCCCCTGGCAGTCCAAACATGCATACGATGTTGTCCCATACCAAACTTTTGATAGGTTTCCCTTTTATAGCTTGCGACTGCCTATTGCCTGGGACCCTATTTTTATAAATTAGTCAATGGCTACAATCAAGAACTTCACCCTCCCTTGTGCTTCTGGGAATGGGCCTGAGATGTCGATTCCCTATTTGTAAAATGGATGTGGAATTTTAGATTGGCCCGTTGGGTTTGTCAATATTTACATTTATTTTTCTGATGTTGTTCTGTGAGTCCTTTGTGCATCGTCAGCCCAGAGTAGTAGTATTGGACCTTATTGTTTTTGCATTATGGACCTTGGGCCGGAGTGCATGTTGCATGATCCTTCATGGATATCCTTCACCACATATTCTGCTGAGTTTGGAGACGCACCGCACATTTGGTGTATACAAATATTCGCACAAATATATATTTGTATTTAATGTATCTTTATGTTTTGATAATAATAATATATAAATATCAGTGTATATGTGTATATTTTTTAAAAAAAACGTCATACTAAGTAAAAGTTACGGAAATAAGGTTATTTAGTCGATAAGGTTTATGTTTGATACATATTAATGCTAAAAACATTACTAATATTTTTTAACATAATTACGTTTTGATTATCACAAAATATAAAAACATTCAACGTTAATTTTAAACGCAAACAGTAATTGGTAGTAAATTCTCATTTCAACAAAATACATCACTTAAAGTATGGAAATTAATAAATGCCTTTAATGCATTTTATGATCAAAGAAAATTTTTATTCTAACCGCTCACACTTTTATAAAACTATTATACATTTTTTAAAACATTACAAAATATTTTCTACAAATTAAAAAGAATTGTTTTATCAAAATAAACATTTTGAAATTCAAATTTTCGGACCTAAAACGGCTAGAAAAGTTCTAGAAAATTCCCTCTACACAAAAGACAAACCGGGGAAGCCTTAGTCTTGGGCGGCCCCCTTAAATACACGGCCGGCCCCCTTAAAATTAAAGGGACCGCCCACCTATTTAAGGGGACCGCCCCTAGGTAGACACTCCCCCAGTTTGTCCTATAAATACTGGACTTTTCCCCATAATTTTTTGACCTTTTTCACACATTATTTTCTACTCATAACAGGCCCTCATATCCTCTCTAAATTCTTTTTCTTTGATCATTTTATAATAAAGCTTGTTTCCAAGTGATCCAACGCTTAATTCCTAAAGTGCAAGAGAAGAATACTTCATCATCAAGATGAAGAATTATTACTACCTAAGTGTGTATTGCATATTATGTTGCTTAACTCTAGCACATATTTGTTAACTCAATTGTATATTTGATATTTGTGTGTATTTAGGTTGTAGATCTTGGGGATCTTGTAAGTATAGTTAATTCGTGGGTCGGATCTTACCAAGTTAGTGTTAGATAGTTATTTATATAAGTATGTGGTGACTGTGAAGTTGTGAAGGAAGTCGTGAAGTCGTTGAAGTCCGTGAAGAAGTCGTGAAGTTGTGAACGTTGAAGTCATTGTGAACAAGTCGTGAAGTTATGTTGTGATAGATTGGTTCTATCTAAGATTAGAACTCGATCATTTGCTTTGTGTCGGTAAATCGGTTGTCGTACGCAACGTTGATGTACGGTTTTCTCCGCCAAAGGGAGTTTGTTGACATATTGAATAAACTCTCGAGTTTGGTGCTCCGGGGACGTGGACAGTAGGGCGAAGAGGTGCTTCGTTACCGAACCACTATAAATCCTTGCGTTGTGGTTTGATTGTTCTTACTCTTATCTCTTGTCTTACATTACTTTCTCATATCATTTTATTGATTGTTTAGATAAGTATATTGTTCATATTGTGCAAGTGTTGAACCACATAAAGTCGAATCTAAAATTTTACTAACAATTTAAAACTTTAATTAAAAAAAGCGGTATATATTTCAACCCTCTTTAGTTTTCCACAATTGTATCCAAGTGCCAACGCTAAACAAGAATTTTTTTAAAATAATTGTATTTTAAAACTTGAATCGATTCTATGGAATTCGGAAAAACATTTTTAGGAAGGGCAATTTATGCAAAGACACACTATTTGAAGTGATGGATTTGATTTATTGGAAAGAATATATTCAAAACTTATGTGAAATAAAAGATCTAGTTCTTGGCATGTATTATCGATGGTGATTTTCCTCTATTCAAAATCTTCCCGAAACGGAAAAGGAATGAAGTTGTAATTTTCATAACAAAATGGATGATCTTAAAAGAAACTTGCAAAAAATAATGAACTAAATGGTAATTTAATGCTTTGCCACTGTAAAGTATACGAAAGAATTTTTTTGTGTCAAACGCAAAAGGAAATTTGGGTACTTTATTAATCACTCATCAAGGTAATAATCAAGTCAAAGCTAACAAAATTAGATCTTCTTGTTGCAAGAATATGAACAATTTTATGATTCCGAAAGAAGAGTCAATAGATAATGCTTTTGCTAAATTTAACACTATTATTACTAGTCTAAAAGCACTTGATGAAGGTTTTTCTAGCAAGAATTGTGTTAGGAAATTTCTTAGGACACTACATCCAAAATGGCGTGCAAAAGTCACGGCGATTGAAGAATCAAGGAAATTCTAAACAACATCTATCACTTGACGAACCTCTTGGAATTTGAAAGTTTATGAGTAGTAATTAAGAAAGACTCAGAAACCGTCAAATCAAAAGGAGAAAAAGTAGATCTATTTCTTGAAAAGGATAGAAAGGAATCTAGTGATGAGATAGCTCAACCTTCGATAAGTGAAGATGAAGAATACTTCATGGCCGTAGGTAAGAAACTTCCAGAAAATCTTCAAACAGCAGGGACGATTCGTAAGACAACCATATGAAGAAAGAAAATCATACCAAAGAAATAAAGACGACAAAAATGGCAAAGGCGAAAGAAAATGTTTCAAGTGTGGAGATCCAAATCATCTCATCGGAGAATGTCCGAAACAATCAAAATATCAAAATCAAAAGGCGTTTGTTGGAGGATCCTGGAGTGATAGCAACGATGATGAAGAGGAAATGACAAAGGTCGAAAAGTGTCTTATGGCTTCTAATGAGGTACTTTCCGAAACCGAATACTTTAGTGATGGACCAATCATTCAATTTTAGCGGAAATGGAAATGACCTTACATAGTGAATATAGTAGATTATGCAAAATAGGACTAAAAGTCATGGCTAAAAATAAACTTTAAAACAAGCTAAAATAAAACTAGAAAATGAAGCACTAGAATTAAAAGATAAACTATCTAGGTTAGAAAAAGGTAAGGAAGTAAATGAAGAATGTAAAACATGTCAAGATCTTAGGCTTGAAAATGAGATGCTTAGAAAAGAAATATCTAGGCTAAATCAATTTAATGATAGTAGTCATTCACTTAAGAAAATAATAAGGTTACTCAAAAACATTTCCGGAGACAAATCAGGTCTAAGGATTTAATTTTACAATGGATCACCTAGCGGAAAACCAAACAAGTAAATTTTGTAAGAAGCTTAGAGTTGAGTCGAAAGAAAAAATTGATAGATCATAACCCAAAATTTATACTTATTAATTTTACTAAAATTCATTATTGCGATGTGGTAATTTTTTTTTACAAACCCTCTTTAAAACCCGGAGTCGGATTTACTAAACCCACAATGAGGTCTAAAACACATCCTCCAAGAAGAAATGAAACCTCGTCATCTCGTTCAAACACCTCAACCTTGGATGAGACAAAGTAGACCAAATTACTCTAACACTAATCACACAATGTGGAATCATCCACATCAACCAAGCTTTACTCAATGTGGAAGATGCTCACCATGCATGTGTTCGAATCAAATGCAAAACATATGCGGAAACAATAACTTCGGATACATGAAACGTTAGGGACCAAATGGCTAAGCCATCACAACCTTTGAAGTAGTGTGCTCTCTACAAACATTCTTTGTCTCCGGATTAAGGAATTCATGATAAGGTTCCCATGAACCCTTATCATTTACATCATGAGTCATTAATGAAGATAATTTCTAAGACTAAAGTTACGTTCCACTTTTATATTCGTTAGAATATAGCTTTATAAGTAAATGTCTATGTGACTATGATGTTGTAGTGTAATTAGTTCTTAGAAAATATGTGTCTATTAGAAATACAATTTTGTTGGTTTCTAGCTTTGAAGAGATTAGTTCACTGTGAACTATTCTGTCGTGTAGATTATTGTTATCACGTCTACAAAAAGAAATCTTCTATGGACCACATAGAAAAACTCACGTAGACGAGAAGGGCAAAAAGCTAATGGTTAACAATATTAACATAGAGTTAGGATTAGTAGCATTGAAGATCATAGACACACTATGGAAGAAACAACTCTCTTCGACCTCGCGATAGCCTCGGATCGTGTCACATCATCAACGTCTTTCGAATCACACTTGTTGAATTTTTCAACTACGTATTATTATTTCATATCTTTCGCTATTCCATTCTCGTCTCATCTCAAATCGATATACTAATTGTCTTTTTGATGAATTAATCCACTCTTCTTAGCAAGAAATTTCATCTCCAAATCACTCCTCTCGAATTGACTCTTGGATTATCTCGTCCAAATTAGTCAAAGAAATTGTTAATTAAACAAGGGTTAATTAATATTGTTCAATAATCATTCTCACAAAACTGGCCAAAAATGAAGAATTTTTTTTTCTCAGGAGGGCGGCCCCTTAGAAAATTTAAGGGGATTCGGCCGTTTCAAAATGGAGGCCCCCTTAATTAAAAAATTTTTTTTTAAAAAGGGGACTGCCTATCTGGAAAAACAAACACCCCCTTCTGTCGAAATTATTACTCAAACTTCATTTTTTCTTCCTCCTTCTTCTTTGCCACTTGTGTGATACGATCACCGTAGCCAAAAAACCTTCAACTACCAATCTTCAATCGCCTAATTACCAAAATTCGCTAAGGGATTTCGCTTAACAGGTACAATCAACAACATCTATTGTGACAAAATGCCGAAAGTTACTACAACCGATATATCTCTCACCAAATCCTACATACTAAAAGTATCCAAAATTTCTCGACACTCACATACCATTGCCTAATTCTCTAAACCTATTAAAAAACGCCACATTCACGAAGGTAGTGTGTTGATCAAGCTTATACAAAATCACCAAACAAACATCGTTTTCATCTAGCGTCTGCTTTTCTAACCTTTGTCATCTTCCACCTTTTGCTTCTTTACATTCTCTTGCATCAGCTCTTCTCCTGCTCTCTTTTCTTTTCCTTCCACCAACTCTTTTCTAAAGTCTTCAAATGTATTTACCCTCTTGAATGCTCTGTCAAATATCTCTTTGATATAATCAAATCCTTTTGACTTTAAATCTTTGAGCTTGTATCCTTCCATGTTCTTTAGGTAAGTACACATTATTTGTCGCTGTTGAGCTTTTGTTGGTGGTTTGTTTCTTCTCTCTTCTGCTCTTTTAGCTGCAAAATGCTTTCTTCTTTTCTCTAAGAGTTGTTGAAATAATATAGCCTTTTCTGCATCAGACAACTCTTCTTGTTCTTTTGCTTGCAATCTTTCAGCCAATTGATAATCAACATCAATCTTTGCTTGAATATCATCTCATTCTTCAATCAAAGCAATATTGGCTTCTTTTTCCTTTTTAGCTTTCTCTCTTGCAAGTCTTTCTTCTTCATCAAATTCAGCTTGTAACTTTAAAGCAACTTCTTCATCAAAACTGATTTGATCTTTCTTCTTTATAGGCTTCACAGGTTCTTCTATCATTATTACTTTACTCTTGTCCTATGATTGTTGTGAAGAAATTGTTGTTGTTGTTGTAGATTTACCTGGCTCTTGAAAAACAATCCCTTTCACCTTGGGTTTTGAAGTTTTTAATGCTTCAAGTGCTTGAGCCAAAGTAATTTCTTCAGTAGTTATTGTAACAGTTGTTACAACAGTACTAACTTAAGCAGCATCAACTACTTCTTCAACAACATTTTCATTTTTCCCTGCAACAAACACCTCTTCATCATTTAAAACATTCACATCAAACATCTCATTATCAGCATCATCTTGAACATTAACCAGGGTAATGTCTTCATCTGCATCAATAGCATTAATCCTCCTCCTATGTTTGGATGCATCCTCACCCAAATCTTCTTCATCACCAGAGGATTCTACCCTAGCTGTTAAACCAACTTTGTATAGTCTCTTCAGCTTATGAGTTCTTGAACTTCTTTTCTTTTCAAGCTTCTTGATCCTCCTTTTCAAACTAGCAATCTCATTATGTTGAGAGGTATTTGTCTTCTCCAAATCAAGAACTCTAGTTTGTAAAGTGGTACATAGTTCCATCAATTCATCAAGTTTAAGTCTATCCTCATCACTTTGAAGTGTGTTACCTCTTGCGAGCAGTGAATCATTATCATTGGAATGGTTTAGATACATTCACAAACCTGTTATAAGCAATAATAACCTCTAAGGTTTCCTTGGCACCTAGGACCACCCCCTGAATTATTCCTAGGGAACTAGATTCATTAGGTTTTGTCCTGGATCGGGTTTAGTTATGTACCACTGTCTTGCTCTTCTGTCAAGCTAGAAGCAGTAGTGGCAGCCCTCACCAAAACTACAACGCCAACTCCTTATGGACAGCCTCATCAATAACATTGTGTCATTAGGATCACTAGCTGAGGTACCTGAGTACCATTATTTAGGCTTCTTAAGGTTTTTGGTGTCTTTTTATATGGTTTAGTAGATGGTTGAATAAATGGTGGGTGTGGTGATGGGGATCATTGATTTGCTGAACATTTCACACCATTTGTGATTGTTGTTAAGTTATGCTTAGCAGCATAACTTAGAACCCTAGCAGAAGGAAAGTTATGCCAAGTAGCATTAACTTTATAACCAGCAGTACAAGTTATGCCTAGCAAGCATTAACTTTGAGTTCACTAGCATAAACTTCAAATCCATTTCCAAACTCTTTTTTCGCCATCATCAATTTAACACTTTTCTTTGCTTTTCTTGCAAAATGTTAGTCCAAAAACTAAGAAAACACAAGCCATAGCAAGTTTCATAATTATCACAGTATTAATTATACCTAATAGTATTAAGTATAACTAATAGTAGTAACTCCGCAGTATTAAGTATAACTAGCAGTACTAATTATACTTAACAGCAGAAACTTTTAATGACATGAATAACAGTACTAATTCATACAAAACTCTACAAAAACATGCAGAGATAAAAAACTTTAAAGATCATCATGCCAATACTAACAAACAAATATTGAAATCTACTTACATCAAAAGCTTTTGTAAGCAAATCTGCACATTCTTGTCAGTATGGATTTTGACCATTTGAATCAATTTCTTTTCATTGCAATCTATAAAAAATGATGTTATGGTCTCTATAAAAAAAAAATTGCATGGTTTTATTAGATTGAAAAATAGGATTTTTAATTAAGCAAATAGTACTGTTATTGTCAAAAAGATCTTGGTAATTCAATAAAATTGGTACCCCCTAATCAAGTAGTTAAATCTAAACCAAAACACATGTCCACGTCAACTAAAAGCAGCCATCATACTTCAGCTCTATAAGGAATTTGCAACCACTGCTTATTTCTTGCACTGGCCTATGATATAATCTACATCCAAGGATTGACAGCCTCCTGTTGAGGACATTCTATCCAAGCGTGCTCTAGCATAATCGACTAATTATTGTAATGCTACCAAATCAAAAAAAATGGAAAATCTTTTGGATACCAAGGCCCAATTTTGGTTGACCTTTTAAGTACCTAAAAATCCTTTTCACAGCATAAAGATGTGAAACCTTTGGACTGACTTGGTATCTAGCATAGGCACACACTGCAAACATGATGTTAGGTCTTGAAGATGTAAGATACATTAATGAACCAATCATTGACATATACATATGAACATCCACTTCTTCACCATCTTTATCCTTAAGCAGAGGCTTTTGAGTTTCCATTAGTGTGCTTGCAGTCTTGACTTCTGTAAACCCAAATTTCTTTAAAATTTCAACATATTTATCTTGACTAATAAATATGCCATCCTTCCTTCAGCTGCACTTGTAATACCAAGAGAGAATGTAAGTTTCTCCTATTAGAACTCATGAAATTTTCTCATGCATCAACTTCTCAAATGCATTGCATAGCTCCTTTTTTGTTGAAACAAAGATGATATCATCTACATAAACTTGGACCTGCA
The DNA here is from genome assembly GCA_026074375.1 of Tanacetum coccineum. Classification (NCBI taxonomy): domain Eukaryota; kingdom Viridiplantae; phylum Streptophyta; class Magnoliopsida; order Asterales; family Asteraceae; genus Tanacetum; species Tanacetum coccineum. Next base: position 50,875 of record BQNB010018357.1, read on the forward strand.
AAATATCACCTTTATGCCTTTTGATGAATAAGTTCTTGTCAATTTTCCCTCTTTGAAACCTATTGTCTAACAAATATGTTGACAAGGTTTCATACCAAGCCTCGAGCTTGATGTAGCTCCATACAGTGCCCTTTTAACCTATTATACTCTAATCAAGGAATGTGGATCTCATATACCTGTGGTTGACATACATACACACCTCTTTTTCAATCTACCTAAGAGAAAAACAACTTTTTACATCCATTTGAATACACCACAAAATCTTTAAATGAAGCATATAATCAAAAATACTAATTGCATCAATTCTTTTCAATGCAACAGGTGCAAAGACTGACATCATAGTCAATTCCCATCTTTCTGAGTTGTACCCTAGAGCAACCAATTCTTGCTTATATCTTATCACAATTCCCTTTCATCCTTTTTATTTTAATCATGAAAACCGTCATTAAAGCCTATAGCACTTTTCTATTGGTAAATCCACTAAAGTTCTAAACTTCTTGTAATTGAATTGAAGAAAGCTCTTCCTGCATAGCCCTATCCAGCTTGTATCCTTCAATGCATTAAATACCTTTTTGGGTTCCTTCTGTGAAAAAAGCAAGAAAACAAGCAGTTTTGAATGTCATTATTATGGTTTGTTCTTTGTTTGAATTAGTACTAACAAACCTAAGTTCTTTCAAAATTCTTTAACATCTTTCCTTGTTTGCGTACTGATTGCAAATCTCCAATCACGTGATCAAAGATAATCTTTAAGAATTCTTGTAGTTGGATTAGTACTGACTTTGAGTGTTGTCTCTAAATTGTAATGTCAGCCTCTGCACCAACATCATCATCATCTCTTTAGAAGTCAAATATGCTATCATCTTCTAAAGCAGGCATATTTGGATCAAATTAAAGTTCAATGCTTGTTTTTCCCCCAACACAGCATACTCATATGTCTACCAGCATTAACAGTGTTATGCTGTATAACATTACTTCCTTCCTCTTGACCATTACATTCACTATCTATTTCTTGGATAAGTTAATACAAATATTCGCATCAAAAATGATATATATTTAATGAATCTTCATGTTTTGATTAATAACAAATAAAAAGTCATACTATGTAAAAGTTTACGTAAACAAGTTATTTAGTCGAAAGTTTACTTGACGATGACTAATCACTTAATGTATGAATATGGCATAATTAAACAAAGAAATGATCAAAAAGAAAAATATAATCCTTTGCCATAAACTTATCTAATTAAAAGATTTAAACTAACACAATTATTGATAATATAAGCTAGTTATATTAATCATGTAAGACAAAATAAGATTAACCATAAGTGGAAACAATCTTTCCAAATCTTTCCAAATCTTCCCTAAATCTAGAAAATCTTTACTTATTCATGATAAGAAATATTTTCTTCAAGAAGTAACTCTAAACTAGTTTTAATAAGTACAAAATAATATTTTGTATAGATTTAGGGTTAATCACTAAATGACAATTTTTGTCCCAGCTCCTCCCATGGATCCACCAAATGCACTGCAACGGATCCAGAGATGGTGAAGTTTGTGGTGTCGCGACTTCTTGGTACCCATGGGACAGGATTTGAAATTCAAATGTTGCCTATGAATACCAGCCTCACCCTTCAATTTCAATATAACTCTTAGACAAATATTTTTCTTATACAATTTTATCCTTGCATATTCTTATGATCATTATACTTGTTTACATGATCCATATTTACAAGTGATCAAAACTCATTGCCACTCTTTAGTGAAGAACCACCTCAAAAAAACGTCAAGCCTCAAGTGTTATTATTTAGGTTGTGTCATCACGTTTGTGAATAATCATTCCAGCATGAATATCTTGATTGTTGTGTGTTGTGTGTATCATAAGTGTATGATAGGTTTATTATTTAGCCTCAAAATACATAGTGTGTTAATTGGTTCTATCTCGAATTAGAAGCATCGTATTTCTTAGTACCAGGAAAAAAGGTAAGCGTCGTGTACGGGTTTTCTCCGCCTAAAGGGAGCTTGTTGACATAGTGAAGATAACTCTCAAGTTGGTTACCTTACTTGGGATAAGAGTAAGGGTGAAGAGGAGCTTCGTATCCGAACCACTATAAATCATTGTGTTCATCGTTTGATCTTCTTAATCTTTACTTGCTTAATTTTGTTGATTAATTTATTACATATTGCATCGCTATCATATACACTTGTGTATGTCTCTTGAATTCACATAAGTCAACAATCTAAGTTTTAAATTTAAAACGGTAAAAACTATTCTACTCCCTTCTAGTTTCCACAATTGGTATCAGGAGCCAAGGTCACCCAAGATCTTTAACGTATATTGTACATTAAAGCTTGAATCGATCTATGGATTCGGATAAATATCTAGAAGTGTCAATCTATGGCAAAGACCATACTCTTTTGAAAGTGATCGTTTTATTTATTGGAAAAAATAAAATTTGAAACATATGTAAGCTAAAGATTTAGATCTTTGGCATATATATCTTGAATGTGATTTTCCATCGTTGCCAAAATGGAATAACCCAATTAGAAGTTGTTCCTTTTGAAGAACAATCTGATGATCTTAAAAAAACATGCTAAAAAAATGAAACTAAAATGTTCTTTACAATGCTTTCCCTAAAAAAGGAATACGAAAGAATTTTTATGTGTAAAACGGCTAAAGATATTTAGCAATCGTTGTTAATCACACATCAAGGTAATAGCCATGTAAAGGATAATAAAATTAATCTTCTTGTTCAACAATATGAACAATTTACTATCCTTGAAAAAGAATCTATTGATAGCGGTTTTGCTAGATTTAAACCCTATTATTACTAGCATAAAGCTCTTGATGAAGGGTTCTCCTTGCTAAGAACTATGTTAGGAAGTTTCTTAGGGCCTACATCCTTAAATGGAGAAAAAGGTCACAGCGATTGGAAAGAAGTCAAAAAATATTGTCATCACTAGCCTACTAGACTAGCTTTAATCTATCAATCTAAAGTACATGAAGTTGTTACATGGAAAAAGATTAGAAATTATAAAGGTAAAAAGGAACGAATTAAGTCCATCGCCTTGAAAACTAAGAAAGAGTCTAGTGATGATGAAACTTCAACATCTGAAGCGATGACAAAGAATATGCTATGGCCGTAAGGAACTTTAAAAAGTTCTTTAGAAGAAAGGGCAAATTTGTTAGGCAACCAAGAGAAAAAAGGAAGTCATCCCGACAAAGAGATGAGAAGAAAGTAAAGAGTGACCGGACATGTTTTAGATGCGGTGATCCAAGTCATCTCATTGGCGATTGTCCAAAATACTCGCAACTAAGGATCAAAAGGCTTATCATTGGAGGTTTCTTAGAGCGATAGCGAGAATGACGCCGAAGACAAAAACCAACCGACGAAACTTGTCTTCATGGCTCCAATCATCAAATGAGGCAACCCTTAACCTTCATACTATAGTGATAATTCATCTCCTCTTGATAGCTGATAAAAATAATACAAAATAGATACGATAGCTTATGTGAAATTAACATAAAAATCATTAACAAGAATAAAATTTTGAAAACTAAAAGAGATCTTTTAGAAAAAAAATTAGAATTAAACGAGAAAATTAAGAAACTTGAGAGAAGTAAAGAAAATGAAATTGCGTGTAAGTCATGTGATGAACTTAAATCAGAAAATGCCAAACTTTAAGAAACTCAAGTTAAATTTATTAAATTTGATAAAAGTGCTAATACACTTAAAGAAATATTAGATAATCAAAAGTCACCTAGTTGTAAAATAGGTCTAGGATTTGATAATAGTAAAGCGTCAACAAGCGGAACTAAAACCATGAGTTTCGTTGGATCGTCCGCTGAAAAAGCGATGGACGGATCCACCATAAAGGTGCACGGATCCACCTTACCTGGATCCGTGAGTCGCACCTATGGCGAAAAAGGGACAGAACACGTTTTTAGTCCACCTATGTCTTCTAGATCGGATTTTGTTATTACTAGGAAGAAACTAATACATAATAGCATTGATGAGTCAAAGAAACCATCTTTAAAACCATCACCTAAAAGCGGTATAGGTTATGTCAAAACCGAGTCTAGATCGAAAACACCTCCACCTAGAAGAAACATCTCTTCTCAACCAAGATACAACACACCTCAATCTAGGAGAAACTCTAGACAACCAATTCATCAAAACTTCTACCCTATGAATTGGAACAACCAACAAAATCAAGGCTTCGTACATATGGGAAATTGTATCCCATTTCAATATCCCAATCAATTGCAACAAATGCAAGGGATGTACAACACTAACATTTTCGGACCCATAAGATATTGGGGACCAAACACTTGAATTTGTATTTGTTGAAATAGGTATGCTTAGAACCGGATGAATGGATCAAAGATAATAGTTGCTCTAAACATATGACCGATAACAAGAGTTTATTCTCTACCTACAAAGCATACGACGGAGGTAATGTTGTTTTTGGAAGTAACCTAAAAGGAAAGATCATAGGCAAAGTTACAATCTCTAATGAATCTCTTACTATATATAATGTAGAACACGTAGATAACTTAGCTTTTAACTTACTTAGTATCAGTCAAATTTGTGACAATAAGTGTCAAGTCTTATTCACGAAAGAAGGTAGTGAAATAATTAAATATGGTAAAACCATAGGAAACGAGATTAGAAAAATTGGTTTATATGTAATAAAATTAGGAAATAAGTCTCAAGACAAATTATGTCTCGCCGCGGTAGTGGATAATTCTACATTATGGCATAGAAGACTTGGTCATGCAAATATGCGTTTAATTTAATCATTGTCATCTAAAGATTTAGTTAGAAACTTACCTAGCTAAAATATGATAAATATTTTTGTGATGCTTGTAAAATTGGGAAGCAAGCTCATGCAAGTTATAAAGCTAAAAATATGGTTTCCACTAAAAGATGTTTAGAATTATTACATATGGACTTAATTGGTCCATCGGCAATTAAAAGCTATGAAGGTAATCGATACACCTTAGTTGTAGTAGATGATTATTTTAGGTATACATGGACTAGATTTCTAAAGACTAAAAATGAAGCTTCTGAGAAATTTGAAATATTAAGTAGGAAAAATTCAAAACCAACTAGGTAGTTCTATAATAGCTATTAGAACGGACCATGGTCGAGAATTTGATAATGAAGTAAAATTCGGAGCTTATTATGATGCACAAGGCATTACTCATAACTTCTTGGCTTCACGTACTCCACAATAAAATGGGATAGTAGAAAGAAAGAATATGACCTTACAAGAGATGTCTAGGACTGTGCTTAATGAACAATCCATTCCATAAAAGTTTTGGTGTTATTCCGTTGATACGTCAACTTATATACTAAATAGAATATTAATTCGACCAATACTAGGAAAAACCCCTTATGAAATGTTTAGAAGTAGGAAACCTTCTTTAGAATATTTTAAAGTATTTGGAAGTAAGTGCTTCATTTTAGATACTAAAGACTATCTAACCAAGTTTGACCCAAAGTCATACAAAGGTTTTTTTCTAGGATATTCTCAAAATAGTAAAGCTTATGTAGTATTAAATAAACATACAATGAAAGTTGAAGAATCACTCAACGTGACATTCGATGAAAGTCCTCCTCCTACCAAATTATCACCATTGGTTGATGATGATGTTGGTGAAGAAGAAGCCATTAGAAAGAATACCAAAATAGTAAATACTAATAATGAAGAAGATGAGTCGATAGAAGTTGACGAAATCATTAACATTAAAGAGTCCAAAAATCATCCACTAGATCAAGTCATAGGAAATCTTAATCAAAGAACCTTAAGATCTCAAGCCCAAAATCATAGTAATTTCTTTTGTTTTATATCTACAATAGAACCCAAAAATGTCAATGAAGCATTAAAAGATAAAAGTTGGGTTGTAGCTATGCAAGAAGAACTAAATCAATTTGTAGCTAATGATGTTTGGGAATTAGTCCCTTTACCTATAAGTCAATCCGTCATAGGAACAAAATGGGTCTTTAGAAATAAATTAGATGAAAACGGTATAGTATCTAGAAATAAGGCTAGATTAGTAGCACAAGGATATAATCAACAAGAAGGTATAGATTATGATGAAACATATGCTCCGGTAGCTAGATTAGAGTCAATTAGAATACTTCTTGCTATTGCTTGTGCAAATGATTTTAAATTATATCAAATGGATGTAAAAAGTGCTTTTCTAAATGGTTTTATAAACGAAGAGGTTTACGTTGCTCAACCTCCGGGGTTCATTGATTTTCAAAAACCAAACTATGTTTATAAACTTAAGAAGGCTTTATATGGTCTTAAGCAAGCTCCTAAAGCTTGGTATGATAGACTAAAAGCATTTTTGATAAAACACGAGTATTCAATGGGAATGGTCGATAATACACTTTTTACTAAGAAATCAAAATCACATCTTATCATTGTTCAAATATATGTCGACGACATTATATTTGGTTCTACGAGTCAAAACTTGTGTGATGATTTTGCTTGCAAAAATATGCACGACGAGTTTGAGATGATTAGATGGGGAGTTGAACTTCTTTTAGGTCTCTCAAATCAAACAAATGGAAGAGAAATATTTTTCAATCAATACCCAAATACATCAAGAGTTGATAAAGAATCCAGGGTTGAAAGATTCCAAACCAACCAAGATGCCGATGTCAACGGAGATCAAGCTCACTAAAGACGATGAAGTCGACTCCATGGATAGCTCTAAATATAGAGGTATGATTGGTAGTTTACTATACTTAACTGCTAGTAGGCACCTATTTGTTTGTGTTTGCATATGTGCTTGTTTCTAAGAAAATCCTAAGACTACCCATTTAGAAGCCGTTAAGCGTATATTTATGTATAATAGAGAAACTAGTCACTTAAGATTATGGTATTCAAAAGGAACCAGAATAGAAACTATAGTTTATGCCGACTCTGACCACGCGGTCGATTACGTTGATCGCAAAAGCACTAGTGGCGTTTGTACGTTCATGGGATGTTGTTTAAATATCTTGGTTCAGTAGAATGAAACCAAACAGGCCCTTGCTATCTCCACGACGAAGCCGATTACATCTCCGCCGGTAATGCATTCAACAAGTATATAGATAATAACAAGCTCTCATCGCTACGACATTACTTCGCCAATTTCAAGACTTATCTATTTATATACTCGTTGTCATTGTTAAACTTTATTATGCTTCCGCTACATTTAACTTTCATATGATCGGTTGTAAAACTTAATTAATTTTTCTTTTATGCAACGAGTACACCTTTTCAAACATTCATGATTAGTGGTAGTTCTTTATTGCTTTGTGTTCAGATTGTTATGACGTCACGCCCTCGGACACGTATTCCGTCCAGGCCCCGTCTGGGGGTGTGACATCGACTACGGCATATGCCTCAATGACGTTCCGATTATGTGCGACAATAAAGGCGCTATCGATCTAAGTAAAAACCCCGTACAACACTCTAGAACTAAACATATAGAAATACGTCGTCACTTTCTACGCGATAACGTCCAAAAGGGCAATATTTCTATCGAGAAAGTTGCATCCGGGGATAATATAGCCGATATATTTACTAAACCATTAAAACGTGAAGTATTTAATTATTTAAGATTAGGATTAGGAATGATGGAACTTATCATGGATAGTGATCCTTCATCATCCTAAAAATAATCGTAAGCGGAAATTTTAATGAAGTAATTAATCATTATTCAAAAGATGTTAATTATCATTACAACCTCCAATTACAAAACTTCCGATCATGAACATAATCGAGAATAGAATTTTACTAGATAAAGAAAATATCAATAAAATGACCATAGATATTTTTAAAATCTACATGTATGGTCAATACATGAAATTACAAAATCGATTGAAAATGACGAAAAGAACAATCATCGAATTGCAACTCACACTTGTGTTGACAATGTCTTGTTGAGTCTAAATGTTCATAAATGATTGTGTTATTAGTAATGGTTAAAATTATGCTAAAAGATAACACACTCCTAGTAGGATCGACTACGTTGAAATTCCATCGGGAAACTCACGACAAGTTGCATGGTTCACTCAAAACTTGGACGTCAACTCCAAAAATTATATCGCATACTCCTAATAGTAAATATAACATATTCCAATTGCCAAAAACATAACACCATATCTCAATTTGCTCAAAAATCAACTCTGTCCGTATTTGTGGACACCTGCAGACCACAGATCCACCATAGGGAGATCCATGCGTTGTTTAGGTGGATCCGTGAGTCTCAGTATGCGAGTAAATAACAGATTTTGAACAAATTGAGACTACAACTATTATTATACAAACACACCCACGAACTAATACACATAAACCCTCTAAACTAAATCACAATTGAAGGCAATTGGAGCAATTAATCTACAAACTCATTAACAAATCATCAATCTATAACAACTATTGTAAGTGATTTAATTTTATTTTCTATTTAATTTCATATCTAGGGTTTTTGATTTTAATCAAATCAGATAATTTGGGGATTTTAATTTTTCTTATCATTTTCACACAATTAGAACTAAGATATAGCAATGTATAACTATTATGATACTTAGAAAGCATAACTGAAGCGATTTAGCAAAAATCATTTGTCGCCAAAACCCCAAGTCATGATTTTTTGAATAAAACCTCATTTTTAAGAACTTTTCAAAACAAAGGTCGTTTAACTACATTGTTAATACAACACAATTTTTTTCTTCATATATTAGATCTCATGAATGTATACACGAGATGCTTAATTCATAAGCACTTTTCGTTCTATTCATCTAGAGCAATATCAAACATAGGTTGTGCATTAAGGTTTGCTTATTACTAGTATTATCACTATTTTCCTTTTGGTTGAGTCAAGCAAACCGCACACCCACATCAAGTCGATATGAACACTCACTTAGAATTTATATTATATTTTGGTCAAGGGCATTCGGTTAGGATCTGTATTAGGGTTGCTATATAAGTATATACTATACCACGAACCAATTCACTACATCGTGTACATGAATCACACAAATACACCATAACTTACTTTTAATATACTTATCTATATCCTAATTATAAATTTATTAGGTTTAAATTATGCTTGGAATGATGAAACCCGACTACAAAAGAACCAAATACCACATACCAAAAATCCATCACCAAAGGTCTACTCTAAACAATCCCAAAAGCTCCTTCAAAACTCTTCGAAATTGCTTCATTCATGAAGGAAGACACATTGAATCATCTTTCACCTTTGGCAACGACATCGTTGATCAATTCAAATCCATTCAATTTGATTGTCTCCTCACCTTAAATGGTCATATTTGTCCTTGCTTCATTATCAAATTCTATCAAAAATTCCAACTAATTCAAAATGTACATGATATGTCTCTTTTGATTAGTTTCACCATTCGAGACAAGGAGTTCCTTATGTCACTCAAAAAATTCGGTCAAGTCCTTCAAATTCCATATAAAGGAACATGTGTCTTCTCAAAGGATTGCTCATTAGGACTTTTAGACATTACTCGTGAAAAACATGCCTCTTATCAAACTAATCTTCCAAACATTAGAGATGTCATTTAAAACATTTGAATTCCTTCAAGTCATCAAAGTTGCTCAAATCCTACCATTATCCTTCGAGATAATCTTCCTCCCAACATCAAGGATTGGGAACTCATTGTTTGAGAAAATGTCATTTGTGTCGACGCTCACAAGAGCTCCATAGATGCATGCTCCGCTATCATGCTCCATCATCTCAAGAACTCTCAAAACTTTAACCTTTCCTACTTTATTGCTCACAAAATTGAGAGTGTCAAAAATAGAGTCAATTGTCCTCTTCCATATGGTTTACTCATTATTCGCCTTTACCAATTCGTTCTTGTTAGACATCCTAAACTCTTTCGTCCTCATCATATACTACAATTCATCTTGCACTATCAAATGATGAGTTCCATCAATAGAAAGAATGAGGGAAAGATGAATAAGAGTGAAGAAGCTAAACTTGACATACCATACTCACCATCGTCAGTATAAAGCTCAAACCAATCATCCCCTTTACTAGGATATCGGTCATCCGTGGATCCTTTCTAAATTAGGCATTGATTCTCTAGGAATTATGAATTGCTACTTTAGGATAATATTATGCTATCTTATTAAATATCTGTAGCATCTTTTGTGTTAAACCAAGCCATCTTAAACTAAATGTATGCGAATGAATGATATGCATGCTTGAACTAGATGATGAAACTACGCACTTATTTATCATGACATACCGTATGGATATTTTAGCATAATGATAATCTATTTTGAGTTTTTTTTTTGGTGAAAAACCGTAGTTCTAGTCATTTTGGTCGACAACTGCTACCCACGGATCCACCATATGGTAGATCTATATGATGTTTTGGTGGATCCGTGGCTCACTCAGTCCAGGTGCCAAAAATTCGACTTTTCTTAATTTTTAACTTTTTCTACTTTATCTTATAACCATGCCATATGATACTATGCGGGATCTTAAACCTTAGGATATAACATGTTCTCCATATAATCTAAGAACCATTATACAATTCGTATCACCACTTTCTCCTTATAATCATCACCCTCAAACACTATTTTCTTCACATTTTCTCCCATTTCTCATATACAACCTTGCTAGTTCATAACCATGACTAGTTCATCCAAAACAAATTCACCAAACTTTAAAAGAAAAACCGCAAGAATGAGTGTCAAGTATCCAAACTATGTCAATCTCACATCCTCAAGTGAGGAACAACCAAATGAGAGAACTCCTTCACTACCTCCTAGAAAGAAATCCCTTTCACCATCTCAAGCTCCATCAAAATCCATCTCTAACAAAAGTACACACTACACCTCTTCATCATTACCAAGTGAGTCTCCGACACCAACTCACGTCACCACCACCTAAACTTCGTTTTGTCATTCCGATAAAACTAGAACCTCAAGAACTTCTTGCACCTCAAATTTCACCAAATGAACCCTATGCTCAAACCATGGATAATTGGCCACTGGGCCCTTCTAATCCATCTCCACCTCCACGTGTCTCTCGACCACCTCTTGGTTTTCTAAATCCACCACCTGGATTTGAACCATTTCCATCAACCCAACCTTTGTTTGTTAACATTAACAATAACACACCTCTCCTCTACAACAATGCACCTCCACTTGAAAACATTCACCATCCACCACCAAATCTTAGAAATCAAGATTTTCCTAATCCTCCAAACATCTTGGATTTTGTTCATCCAAATGACATGCCTCACCTCCACAACATGTTTTGTCAATGTTATAGCACCACAAGGCATGAAATCCAAATGCTCCAAAACCGTGTTAACTACATGTTCTCATACATTTGACACCACCTCGGCTCTTCATCACACCCACCTTACTTTCCGCATTAGCCGCATAACCATCTCACCCCACCCCTCGAATTATATGGGAAAATGCTAGTTATCCCAAGATTTAGGATTTTTAATTATTTTCTTTAATTTTCTAGTTTAAGCTTATCATATAATTGCTTTAATGCCAAATTTTATGTTTTATCCCTTATAATGGATTTAACATTAGTTTTATTTGTTGTGTTGATGATGGATGTTCATTGTATATGTGTACATTTGTGATTGTCATATATATATTTGCTTGTCTACTAACTTTGTTTTGTAGCAACGCATCTATAGCTTGATTACTTGGTGCCCCAAGCAAGGGGGAGTATAAACCAAAGGGGAGCACTTGCATCTAGTCTTTATTTTTTTTACTTTGCATTCGTTACCAAGTCACTTAGCATTCGTCAAAACAGGACAAGCAAGGAAGGCCTCTACAACACTTTTTGCTTCGACAAAAAGGGGGAGAAGAAATGTAAACTCATCCACTAAATACTTATTTAGTAACTTTTAAATAAGCATGAGTTTATATTTTGTCATCATCAAAAAGGGGGAGATTGTTAATATAAATATTCGCGCATAAAGGATATTTATATTTAATGATCTTCATGTTTTGATAAGAACAAATATAATGTCATACTATGTAAAAGTTTACGTAAACAAGTTATTTATTCAAAAGTTTACTTGACGCCGACTAATCACTTAAGGTATGAATATGGCATTATTATACATAGTTAATGATGAAAGAAAAACATTATCATTTGCATAAACCTTTTCTAATCAAATGATTTAAGTTAACACATGATTAATTATAAGCTAGTTATATTAATCATGCAGGACAAAATAAGATTAACCATAAGTGGAAACAATTTTCCAAATCTTTCCAAATCTAGAAAATCTTTCCTTATTCATGATAAGAAATATTTTGTTCTAGAAGAATCTATTAAACTAGTTTTAATAAGTACAAAACAATATTTTGTATAGATTTGGGGTTAATCATAAAATGACAAATGTTATCCTAACTCCTCAAACGGATCCACCATAACAAGGCATGGATCCACCTAAAAGGCAGACGGATCCACCATCCCTGGATCTGTGGCACCTTGACGGCCAAGTTTTGGGTTTTCTATAAATACCACCTGATAAGTGTAGAATACACATATCTATTTATGCTTAGAATAGTCCAAATAAACCCAAAACAAACCAAAAATGGCAAAAATGTGCTTGTATTTATGTTTTGTGTGTGCAGATACGGATATATCAAAAATCACAAGAAAACCATCAAAAACAAGCAAGCACGGACACGAGAACGGAAGAGTGAACAAAAGCCAGAAGCAAAGCCAAGAAAAGTCAAACCCTCAGTCAAAGTGGTCAAATCATGGTCAACAGAAGTCAACAAAATCCAAAATATTCCACTTTAGCCCTTCAAGTTTCAAAAGTTGCAAAAATAGTCCCTTAAACCCTAAATGGGCCTCACCCGGATCCAAAAGCCCAATCCCTTAGCCCAATAGCCCTTTCATAAAACCACAGGGACCATTCTTGCTATTTCCTAAACCTTTTTTACACTACACCTTTTATAAACAACCACAAGGACTACTCTTGCCATTTTCAAAAATCCTTTTACACTAAAATTAGACAAAGAATTGAGAGGGACCAAAAATGTCATTACCCCAAACTCTTATAACCGTTTTCACCCAAACTCAGTTAAAAATAAAAATGGCGCCATTCACTGTTCATCGTCACCTACATTTCACCCCTCGGTAAGAACAAAGGGCTTTCCAAAATTGATGGGCAAGATAGGTAATTCAAGTGCTCATTTACAAGATAGCAAGGAGAAATTAGTCAAAACAAAGGGCTCTCACTAATCACTCAAGTGAGGATCACACGTCAGCAATGGTGAAAGCACAAGGGTTGATGGGATTTTACACTAAACTCACTCACACAACTAACACAATGTCACATCAATGGAATGACACGCCGGCGATCATCAGATTCACACAAAATGATCAAGCGGCTCAAAATCATTTGGCAATGAGTAGAAGAATCAAGGGTGCGGATTGAAGGCTAGGAGATGGATTCAGGAGGCCTAGAAGCTTCACTATGGTGCTATAAATAGCATCCTCATCACACACACACAATGTTCCTGATTTTTTTTCCATTTTCTAGTTTTTTAGCCTAGTATAATTTTTTAATGTAATTTTTAAAATTAGTTGTAATTTCTTTTTAAGGAATGTAATTCAGTTTTTATTAATGAAATTTAGTTTAATCTAGTTATAAACTCTCTTTTCTCTTATTTCATAAACTCTCAAAAATAGCCAAATTGCCTCAATAAGCTAATAAGCTCATATTAAGCTCTTTCAGTCTATAAGCTGAAATATAGCTTATTTAATTCAGTATTAATCATATCTAAACCTTAAATCAGCTTAACAAATATTTACCTTTAACTTGTGGATTATTGAGCTTTTTGGAAGGGGATCTTAATTTGGAAGAGATCCCATGGACTTATACCCTAGCTTATTATTAAGCTAGGGAGCTTGTAGCTGCCCTTTTGGGTCCTCTTGTTTAGCTAGAGGAATAAGTGAGTTTTCCTTAATTTTCCTTGCATCTTAGCTTAAGTAATTATCTCTAGCACTTTTTAATTTTAGTTGGCTTATTAACTTTGCTTATCTGGTTATTAGTTGTTCTTATTAGTACTTATTTGTCTCTATTTATGCTTAATAGTTATATTTCTTAATCTGATTTAGCTTAAATAGTTTTTGATCCTAAGTTTTCAGTTTCTGACATAAAAACCTTAAAAATCCAAAATATTAGTGAATTAATGTGGATCTTAGATTTATGTTTAATAAGCTGTTAAATTATGTTAATTAAGGTTAGTATAAGCTATAAATCATCTGGTAACATAGGTTTAGCTGTTGGAATTAAAAAACTTAGCTTAATCATTTCTGTCAAAATCAGTTAAGGAGTGTTTGGATTAAGTTGATTTGACCTTATAGAGTCAAAGGTACTTGTGCAAATTGTTAGGATTAGCTGAGTTTTCATTATAAACTAATTTTGATTCAGTTTTCAGAAGTTAAATTGCTAAAATGAATAAATTAGAGCTTATTTTCATAGTGTCAGCACCAGGGGAGTTTTTAGTTTAAGTTTTGATAGCTTAAGTTTGATTTTAGCTCTTTGAGCTTTTGCTAGTGAGTTAAGTGTGTTCATACACACTCAATAAGTGTAAGTAGTGCAGGTTTATCCTCCTTAGATACCTGCACTTTTGTTCTTTTTCTTTGGTCAATTGAATTAGTATAAACTGATTCACATACTCAGCATGTGCTGAGTATTTAGTCTGATTTTTAGCCCCAATTTAAGCCAGCAATTGTAGGATTTAGTAGCTTATCCTTTAGTATCTTATAGTATAGATATAGCTTAATATAGATTAAGGCTCATTCTTCATTTCTAAACTTATTTGCTATAGTACAATCTAGTTTAAAAGTCACAAAAAAGCTAAAAACTCAAAAACAGTAGTTAGATTAGTATAGCTTTTAAATTTTAAATTCTAGCTTGTAATATTAGGTTTTATTGTTTAAATTAGTAGCCTATAAGTTGTTTGTCAAGTTTGCAAAAGCTCATTTGCTGTCTTTGCTTTTTGAGCAATTGAGCTTATTAAGTATTTGAGCTTATTGCTTTATTTTCTGAATTTGCTCCTTTTATCATCATTTTCAGTTGTCTTCTGTTAGTTTTAGCTCAAATTTCTTTTCATTTATAGATTAAGCATATCATAAGCTCTCAGGATCTTCTTTTACTTTTAAATTTGAGCTTAAATTGAGCTTGTTGCAGCTTATTTAGTCCAACCAAAGGGAAACCCTTAGTTTCTGTAAACAGCTTAATAATAAGCTGTTTAAGAGCTTATCAGTGGGTTTCAGACCATAGTGCCTTTGTTAAAGTTGATCTTGCCAGCTTGTTCTCTAACTTTGCTCTTTTAAGTTTTTACTAAAAAGCACTTTTTTAGTTTCATCTTATTTTTAAGCCTAAAAAGGACTTAGTTTGAAGTCGGGGTTGGGCCTCAGGGGTTGGATTTGAAATAGTTGAATTTAGTTTTTTGCTTAGTTAGCCCTCCGTTAGTTTGTCAGTTTCACTGTTAGTCCTTTAAGGACTAACACCATTAGTCCTTCGTTAAGTTTTAATTAGTTTTATATTTTTTAATTAATAATTAGGTTTTAGTTTTTTAAAAAGTGAAAAATTAGGGCTTTTATTTTTATAAATTTTCTGCACTTTTTCTTTATCTTGTGTAACTTTTATAAAAAATTTAGGATTTTATTTTTAATAGTTTTATTATTTTTAAAGTTTTTAATTAGTTTAAATCTTAGAAAAATCATATCTTTAAATCTAAAAAGCCAAAAATAGTAATTCTTTTTTTCTAAAATTTTCTTTTTTACTTATTTCACTTAGTAAAAATATAATTTCAATTATTTTCTATTTCATTTTACTTTTAGGATTTAATTAGAATTAAATATATTTTAATTAATAAAAAATTCAAAAATAATAAAAAAAATATTTTTCTTTTTCTTAAAATTTCCTTTTAACCTAATTTAGGTTTAGAAACTTAGTTTGTAATTTTAGGGTTTAATTTTAGTCTATTCGCTTAATTGTCGCATTTTATTTGTTTTCCGTATTTGCTTAATTGTTTAAATTGCCTTTAATTTTCAATTTTAATTGTTGCTTTTTTTTATTTAGTAGTCATAGATAATCAAATCATCTATTTTCTTATTCAAATCATAATCCAAGCTTAAACGAGGTTTCAATTTCACAAGTCGTTGGGGAAACGACCCGGGTGATTATACTTCCCGGTTAAATATACGTATTATATATTATATTATATGTATTTTTGAGAGTGAAATTTCCTTAGGGAATTTTATTAATTGCTCTTTGAAGTATTTTATCTTTTATATATATTTTGGGTATATAAAACTGCTATCACCACCCATTTGCTTAGTTTTTCACCCAAGCTTTTAACAACCTTTCTTCCACATTATTACACACATTTAGGATCATTATAAACAAGTTTTTATAATGTAAAAACACAATTAATCATATCATCAAAACCCTAATAACTCTTGATCATAATGCTTCTAACTTTCATTTGTTGCAAGCATGATTCTACATGATCCTCCATTCAAGCAAGCTTAGAAATCTTGTCATCATCATCCACCACATACCTACATATATAAAGATCCATCACAACAAGCCAAGAGACTTGTCATCTTCATCAACGACATCATGCTTAGTGATCTTGATGTTTTAGATTAGGCTTTTACATCCAATTGACAATTATGTCTTGGATCATCATTATACACATTTGTGTATCAATCATTATACAACAAACTAGATGTTAGGTGGTTTATATGTTTAGGCCATAAAACACAATGTTTGTTATGTTGGGCCATAAAACATAACGGGTTTGGTTGTACCCGAAGAAGGACTCAGTAGTTAGCTTAGTACCGGGTAAAGTGTAAGCGATGTTAGGTTGGTTCTACCTCGAAGTAGGACTCTGTATTTAGCTTAGTACCGGATAAAGTGTAAGCGACGTTGTATGGTTTTCTCCGCCTTAAAGGAGCTTGTTCATCTAGTGAAGTGACTCTCGAGTGGGTACTCGGGGAGTGGAGTAGGGCGAAGAGGAGCTTCGTAGCCGAACCACTATAAATCATCGTGTCCGGTTTGCGCTTTCTTTTACTTATCGTTTTACATTTATATTTGCCTTTATCACTTTATATTTTTGTTTGCATTGCATCTATGTTTGTGTTGTATATTGTGTTATGGTGATATGCTTTGTTTGATGTTATTTAGTATAGTTGTTGTAGTATAAACTTGATTGGTTGTTTGATACAAAAGTCTTAAGTTTATAAAGGAAACGTATTCACCCCCCCCCCCTCTACGATTCCACACCCACGATACTCAGTACTACATGGAAAATCCCGAAAAAGCCTTTGTTGAATATGCATCCTCGCGTACCGACGAAGCGGGAGGTAAGTGGTACACTTTCAAACCCGAGCAAAACAATCTTGGTGACACCTACAATCCATCATGGAAAAGTCACCCAAACCTTAGGAGGAGACAACCCCAAAATCCCCAAAATAGTTTTTCAAACCCACC
>BQNB010018358.1:0-55187 GCA_026074375.1 Tanacetum coccineum
GAGAGATGCATGGCTAAGAGGTTTAATAGGTCTTGTAGTTAATTAATGTCATCAACTAGGCTTTCTCTACTTGGAGATGGAGGTGATGTGTGTTGAGTTTGGTTGTCACTTTGAGGTGAATTTTGAGTGTGAGTAACATGTAAATTGATGAGTGAGATGGGAAATGGAGGATGTGAGACACCTTGTGGTGATGTGGTAGTGTTCTTGATGTAAGGATTTGGTAATGCTTGATTGGGGTAATTGTTTTCTTGAGATGGTTGATGATGAGGAGTGAGTGGTTTTGGCATTGGTGTAGGTAAGTTTACATTGAGCCATTTGGATGTGTTACAAGGGTTTAGTTTCTTCCTCCAAATAGGTTTTACACTCATTTTGGCTACCCTTGATGGTTTGAATGTAGGTTTGTTAGAAGATGTCATTGATGAGGATGATTGTGATGATGATGGATGAGAATGTATTTATAGTGGATGAAAGGTTTAAATTGGAAAGAATGAACATTTAAAGGATCAAATCCAAGAAATGTTTGTGAATTTAGGGAAACAGTAGCTAAGTCTAGAGGGTATTTGGTTAAAGAGAGGAGAAAATAATGTTTTACCCATGTTTGCCTAGGCCAGTCCCCTTAATTTGGGGTCAGTCCCCTTAAAATTAAGGGGGCCGCCCTTTATGAATTAAGGGGGCCGCCTACTGGCATTTCCTATATTTCCTAAAATTTGATTTTTCTCAAAATTTTGTGTGAGGGTTTCTGTTTTGGTGGTTAATTTGCAGCAAGTCCATCCTTTTATGGCAATTAAGATTTTTAGCACATAACACTTAAGCATTCAACATTCTACATATGTATGACAAGATGTAGGATAACCTATTTCACATAATTTTGGCATATACTCATATATGAATTGAAGATCATAAGGGTGAAGAACATATGAAATAGTAACTAGATATAATACACAAAGAATTTTCCTTGATAAGGGGGTTAAGTTAAAAAAAAATTTAACTTTACAAGAGGTGTAAGTTTTCTAAAGAAGCTGAGACCAAACTTCTTTGTAGATCAAATACATTTAGTGTACTAACAAGGTTCGTTACAAAATAGGGGAGTAAGCATATATTAGTTACAATCTAAGACATGTAAAACTAAAGAAATAACATCTCAAATGCTTCCATCTAGGATACTTAAGAGTGGTTTTGGCACAACTCAAGCGATGTCAAAAATATATAGTTAAAGTATATACTAAATGACAACAATTATGAGAACCTTATGCAAATGTGAAAAATATTTTTTAATAAAAGCATATCTCAACAATATATGATAATTAGATTATTCATGTGCTCCGAGTTGTGATAATGACTATTTAGAAAAATATAGATGGGACCTTATTGTACATATGTATAAAGAGATATGCATTTAGATAGAATAATTTGTAAAAGTTTGCTTATAGACTTTTCCTAATCTTGTGTTTTTGTGCAAAATAGAAACCTAGACACAGAGAGAGAGAAAAAATTTGTCAGTCAGGTGGGTGGTCCTCTTAAAGTCTGGCCAGTCCCCTTAAAATTAAGGGGGCCGCCACCTGTTGAGAAAATTTTTCTTAAATTTTGACAAAAACATTCTTTGATTTCTTTATTATGCCGAAAACTTAATCAATTTTTGACAAACAGTTCTTTGATTTCTTTATTATAGTCTAGGCTCAACCACCTACTTCTCTATAACCAATGGCTCTGATACCAATCTGTCACACCCCGCCAAGGCGGAAATGCGAGGCGTAAACAAGAATGGATATCATCACAACACATGGTGTCTATATAGAGAATACTAAAATGAAAACTAAAGTAAAGCAAAGACACAAAGTGTCATAACAATACCCAAAACCTAATGGTGTCTTTATTAATGAGAAAGAGGTCTCGTCAATAAATGAAATAGCAAAACGATAACTAAACAATTCATCGCTAACGCATTATTCAAACATAAAACATAAATAAACCAAAGCAATTCTAAGGTCTCTTCTTAGCCACTTCGCTCTATCTTAGCACCATTAAGCTCACCTGAAAATGATGCTTAAAACGTCAACATAAAGTTGAGCGAGAATCATAGGTTTACGACATACAACAATATCCCAAAATAAACTTTCAATTAGCTGCTGCAATTACCAAAACAATTCATGACACCAATTAACCACAACGGGATGGAACGTGCCCACGATCCATAATCATACCAAATTCATATGTGCGCTACATGGCCTCATATTAGCTCACGCAGTCTTATCACCGCCAAACCTCATTTTGCATATTGGGATCCACAATACCAAACATATCATATCATAACACAACGGGACGGAACGTGCCCACGATCCAATACACATAACTACAGCAAGCTTAAAAACATTTTAACACGACAACAAGCATCATTCTCACCCCAAAATAACATGAGAAAAAGGGGCTATGAAACTCACCTTTGCTTAGCTTTCCAAAAGATTCCAACAAAAAGCTTCACAAACAACTAGCACAAATCTAAACAACAAAATAACTCGTGTTACACGCTACTAAGCCAAAAGCTTAATGCACATGTAACAATCATATGATGGATGTCTAAGGTGTTCTATTAACCCCCATGGGTTCACCCCGACACCATAACCCAACTTTAACCACATCATAACAAAGTTTTCACTAGTTAGATCAAAATTTGTTCAAAAACGTAAATTTTAACGTGACTTAACGTACTCAAAACCTCTACTTACTGACCTCCATAATTCATACCAAAAATCACCTATGTTCATTTATGAGTATATTAACTACCTCATGATTCCCAAGAGCCATTTACATGCACAAGTACTCTTAAGAAAATCAAACTTCAAAACAGTCCCAATTCGGATCTGTTTGCACACTAAAAAGTTTGGACCTAAAAACCATACTTAGACTCCAAATCAGAAGCGACTCCCCTTTAGGGGATTTCTAATAGACACATAGTAACTAAAACTCATGTATAAGTTATAAGATAAATTCGAATTTTAAGTGGGGGTTTTGATACATCGAAATCTACCTAAATCTGAAACCCGTATTTCGGTTTGGGCAACTTACCTTGCAACCAACGTTTTGAATGACTTCCCGACCATCAAAAACTTCGAGGCTTGATGTTTTGAAGAAACAACGACTCTCTTGGAGCTACGTTATGAGACAAAACCGGAAACTGACAAAAAGCTCTACCCATCATTTATATATCATCCAAACAACACAGCCCTAAATTCTGCCCCAATCTAAATCAAATTCTAACGCGAATTAAGTATAACCAATTACACCCATAAACTTCTAATTAAACCCTAATCATTATAACATGATCATTATACCATTAATTACCAAATTTAATGAACCCTAATTAACAAGCCATATTAATAATTACATGATTAAAGATTAATAACTAACAAGGATTAATTAAAACTTACATTAGAGCTTGATTTCTTTACAAAAGCAAAACCCTAATTTTTCCCTCTTTTTTTCTTCTTTGATCGACCGAACTCACAAGGGGGGAGGGTATGGGATTTTATTTTGTATTTATAGGCTCCCAAACTAATTATAGATAAAGTCTAATTAGAGTTTGTTTCCCTTTTAAATTTTTTTTCTTTCTTTTTCCTTAAAACCGGCCGATTGGCCTCTTTTTCTTTTTATCTATTTATTTTATTTATTTATATATTAATTACTTAATTATTAACATTACCTTAATTTTCCACAAAAACCTAAGCTTATTTGCACATACCTTTTTGCGTAGACGCAATTTACTAGACTTTTAAAAATAATTAACTTTTCATTTTTATTAAACCTAACATTCCAAAAATAGAAATTTCATTTATTTCATATCCTTACTACTAGAACCTAATCTCATCCTAATATTACTAACACATAAATACGTATACGTATAATTACTTACACAATTAACGCGAAACCGCTTCAATCACCGAAATCATTTCCTTGTCACCAAAAGTGAACGAAATGAACTCCATAAAATCCAACACAAATCCAATCCCATTGAGACGATCACGCTCAATGGATTGATTATCCAATCTCACATATCCCACAAAAACACATATAACACATATCCCATACATTGCAACAGATCCATAAGTCAACACTAATAGTTTGACTAACCTGCTCAAGTCATGGTTGTCACAATTCGAATCCGCGTACACTATTGTTTCTATGTCGGATCTCTTAGGATACCATAATCCTAAATACTTAGTGCCTTTAATGTATCGGAAGATACGTTTAACCGCTTCTAGGTGAGAGGTTTTGGGATCCTCTTGAAGCGTGCACAAAGGCAAACACTAAACATGATATCGAGTCTACTAGCGGTTAAGTATAATAAACTACCTATCATGCTTCTATATTTGGTATTATCTACGGACTCACCTTCTTCGTCTCTCGTGAGTTTGGTTTCCGTATACATAGGGGTTTTCATTGGCTTAGAGTCTTCTAGTCTAAATTTTTTAAGCATTTCCTTAATATATTTTGATTGATTAAAAAATATTCCATCATCTAATTATTTTATTTGTAATCCTAGGAAAAAATTTAGTTCCCCCATCAAACTCAATTTTCAAACTCAATCAAGCATGATCTTGAGGCAAAGTCATCACACATTTCTTGACAGTTGCTCCGAATATAATGACATCAACATATATTTAGGGCAAAATGAGGTTTGAGTCTTTCCTTTTAGTGTAAGATGTGTTTATCTACCATTCCCATGAGTTAACATGTTAATAAGAAAGCTTTTATCCGTCATACCTAGCTTATGGGCTTGTATTTAGACCAAAAAGAGCTTTCATTAAGTCTAAGACATAAATTAGGTTTTGCGAAGTCAATGAATCCCAGAGGTTGTGCCACGTAAACCTCCTCATTGATAAAACCATTAAGGAATGCACTCTTCACATCCATTTGGTATAACTTAAAGTCTAGTGCGCAAGCATAAGCTAAAAGTATTCTTATGGACTCTAGTCTAGCTACGGGTGCATATGTTTCGTCATAAATCAATATCCTTTCTTGTTAGATTTAATAACCTTGAGCGACTAACCCTATGCTTTGTTTCTAGTTACGACGCCATTTTTCAATCGATTTTAAATCTATATACCAATTTGGTTCCAATAATGGTCATATCCATGAGATTAGGGACTAATTCCCAAAACATCCATTTGTTTTTAAATGGTTAATTCCTCCGTCATGGCCATTACCTAATTTTATATTTTTAATGCCTCATTTATATTCGTTAGGTTCTAATGTATGAAATAAAGCAAAAGAAATTTGCCTTTTGTCTTTGAGGTTGCGACCTAAGCGTTCATTGATTTAGATACCAATAACGTTTTTTCCTAAAGGATGAGTTTTTAAGATTCTTTAAATATTTACAATTTAGATTATTTCTCAAATGAAAGACTTCAATGATCATTTGCCTATGTTTTGTTTTACTAACCTCAATAGCTTCTTCTTCGACTAACTCATCATCTTCCAATGGTGATGTTTTAGGCGGGGGAGGAGTTTCATCAAAAGTTACATTCAACGACTCTTCAACTTTCATTGTTTGTTTGTTAAGTATTATGTAAGCTTTACTATTTTGTGAATATCCTAGGAAAACACCTTCGTACGACTTTGGGTCGAACTTGGTGAGGTAATCTTTTGTATTAAGAATAAAGCATTTACTTTTGAATACTCTAAAATAGTTAAGGTTTGGTTTCCTACCTCTTAACAACTCGTATGGAGTTTTTCCTAAAATACGTCTAATGGAAACTCTATTAATTATATAGGTTGACGTATCGACCGCATTACACCAAAAATTTTGAGGAATGGATTGTTCATTTAACATGGTTCTACTCATTTCTTGTAGAGTGCGATTTTTTCTTTCTACTACCCCATTAGATTGTGGAGTACGAGGAGCGGAAAAATTATGAGATATCCCATTTAAATCACAATAGTTTCTGATTGTCCTCATTAATCAATCCCGACCATGATTCCTTTTCTAAATGATACAATGAACATCCAAATCAATTTAGGATCATTTTGCTAAATATTTTGAATTTTTCGAAGGCTACGGTATTTATTTGCAAAAATACTTAGACCGAGTGAAATCGAGAAAGTCATCTACAATTTACTAAGTATAACGATTCCATCTATACTCTCGAATGGGGAAGGGCAAAACAAACCCAATGTGAAGTAGTTCTAAGCATCTAGTTGTTGAAACTATATTTTTAGCCTTGTGACTTGCATGAGCTTGTTTTCTAATTTTGCAAGCATCACAAAAATGTCGGTCGTATTTAAGTTTGGATAGATTTCTAACTAACTCTTTAGATGCTAATGATTGAATTAGTTGCATATTCGCATGACCTAATCTCCTATGCCATAGTGTGGAGTTTTCGTCTAATGTTGCAAGGCATATTTTATCTTCCGATTTATTTCCTGGTTTCATTACATATATTCCTCCTTTCCTAATTCCTTTACCTATAACCTTTTCGTCTTTAATTATTTCGCTATCGTGTTTGGTAAATATTACTTTGCATTTATTATCACATATTTGACCTACACTAAGCAAGTTATATGTTAAGTTATCTACGTGCTTAACATTTTCAATTATTAGGGAGTCTTGAGAAATCGTACCTTTGCCTATGATTTTACAGCGCAAGTTGCTCCCAAAAATTACGTTACCTTTGTTGTATGCTTTGTATGAAGAAAACAATTTTCGATTACCCGTCATGTGTTTTGAGCATCCACTATCTTTAATCCACTCATCGGGTTTCAAGTTTATTCCTAAGCATATTTCATCGGGCGCTTGAGCAACAAGACAAGTTTCACTTTATTCATTTCCACTTCATCTTCTCTATTGTCACTCCATGCTCCTCCAATAAAGTGCTCTTTGATCGTTGTTCTTTGGCCGGCTATTGAACATTCTCCATGAGTGATTTAGATCACCACAACTAAAACATTTTCTTTCACTTTTTACCAAAAAAAATAAACCAACAATTCCTACTTCTTTGGAATGTTTTTCTATCTCCCCGTGGTTGTCTCACAAATCTTCCTCGTCTCTTGAAGAATTTCTTGAATTCCTTTACGGCCACAGCATACTCTTCGTCTTCACTATCGAAGCTTGAGCTATCTTCATCACTTAATTCCTTTTTCACCTTTAATGCAAGAGATCTACTTTTTTCTCTTGCATTTGACCGTTTTGAAATCTTTCTTTATTACCTTCATAAACTTTCAAGTTTCCAATAAGTTCGCCAAGAGGTAAGGTTGTTAGATTCTTTGATTCTTCAATCGCCGTGACTTTCGCGCGCCATTTTGGATGTAATGCCCTAAGAAACTTCCTAACATAATTCTTGCTAGAAAAACATTCATCAAGTGCTTTTAGACTAGTAATAATAGTGTTAAATTTAGCAAAGGCATTATCTATTGATTCCTCTCCGTGAATCATAAATATTGATCAATTGTTGAGCCAAGAAGATCTATTTTTGTTATTTTGACTTGATTATTACGCTTGATAGTGATTCCCTAAAGTATCCTAAATTTCTTTGCGGTTGACAAATAAAAATTCTTTCGTTTCTTTACGTGGCAAAGCATTATAGATTACCCATTTTAGCTTCGATTATTATTTACGAAGTTTCTTTTTAAGAATCATCGTTGTTGTTTAGAAAAATGTACAGACTTCATCCATTATAGTTTTGGAAAATAATTTTGAATAGGAGGAAAATCACCATCGGTAATAACATGCCAAAGATCTAGATCTTTTTAACTTCACAATAAGTTTCGAATATATTTTTTCCAATAAATAAATCCATCACTTCAAATAGTGAGTAGGTCGTTGCATGAATTGCCCTTCTAAATATTTTTCCGATTCCATAGATCGATTCAAGTTTTTAAAATACAATTTATTTAAAAGTCTTGTTTGACGTGGCCCTTGATACCAATTGTGGAAAACTAGAAGGGGGGTTGAATAGTGTACCGCTTTTTTAATTTAAGGTTTTAAAGATTCAACTTTATGTGAATTCAACACTTGCACAATATGAACAATATACTTAAACAATTAATAGGATAGTATGAGAAAATAATGTAAGACAAGAGATAAGAGTAAGAACAATCAAACCACAACGCGAAGATTTATAGTGGTTTGGTAACGAAGCACCTCTTCGCCCTACTCCACTCCTCGAGCACCTAACTCGAGAGTTTTCTTCAGTATGTCAACAAGCTCCCTTATGGCGGAGAAAACCTTACACAACTTTCGCTTATCTTGATTTCTGACACTAAGCTAGATGTCGAGTTCTAATCTTAGCTAGAACCAATCTACCACTACTTCACAACTTCACTATACAACTTTGCTTCACGACTTGATCACAACTACACAACTTCTTCACACCTTAGTTTTCTTCACACTACTACTTCACCAAGCCACTACTATAATCACACCTAACTAACACTACTAGGAAAGATCATCAAGATCCAACTATACTTCCAACTATCACCAAGATCTAACAACTACACAACTTTACAAGATTTACAAATGATTTACAAGTTATAATATGGATGCAATAAGATTGCAACAACACACAAAGGTGTAATACTTCTTCACTTGATGATGGAAGTATTCTTCTCTTGCAATTGAGGAATTGAGCTTAGATCACTTGGAAACAAAGCTTTATGATTAAATGATCAAAGGATTTTAATGAGATGTGTGGGCTGTTTTAGAACAGAAAGAATGAGTGCAAAAGGTGAGAAAATAGTAGGGAATAGTCCAGTATTTATAGGACAAACTGGAGGAGCGTCTACCTATGGGCGGTCCCCTTAAAATTAAGGGGGCCGCCCGTGTATTTAAGGGGGCCGCCTTAGACTAGGCGCTCCCCAGTTTGTCCTTTTGTGTAGGGAGAATTTTCTAGTCGTTTTAGGTCCGAAAATTTGAATTTCAAAATGTTTATTTTGAATAAAACATTTCTTTTAATTGTAGAAAATGTTTTGTAATGTTTATAAACATTTAAACAATTTATCTAAAAGAGTGGAGGTTGAATAAAAATTCCTTTGATCATAAAATGCATTAAGCATTTATTTATTCATACCTTTAAGTGATATAATTTTTCGAAAATGAAAATTGTCCTACTGAATTCTTGTTTACGTTTAATTTTACATTGAACATTTTTATATTTTGTGATTATCAAAACCAATTAGTGGCCCAAGTGGACGAGTTTAGTCTCGTGAGGGCTTCTAGAGAATATACCCACAAAGTCCATTTACGTATACAAGGTTTAGACATGTTTAAAACTTAAATTTTTAGGATTTCAGAAGGAGGTTACGGCGTAACCAGGTAATGGGTTACGTCGTAATCAAGTGGTAAAAATTTTAAGTTTTAAGGTGTTACGGCATAACCAGTAAATGGTTTACGTTGTAACTGTAGTGGTTATGACGTAACTAAAGTTGTTACGCCGTAACTGCTGCAAATTCAGCAAAGTTACCACATGATTATGAGTCGAGCCGGTCTCGATAATTGCCTCTTAGCTTCTGGATTCTGCAAAATAAAATAAGAAACATGCAAACCAACTAATGCAAAAATAAATTTCTTTAAATAAAGGACGGGTTGTCTCCCGACAAGCACTTTTATTTATTAACGAGTCTTTAAGTTAGACTCATGCCCCTTTCTATGTTTTGTTGTTTTCTACTTATTTTCGGATCATTTCCTTAAATTTAGATATGTTCATCCTTCTAAGAGGTAAAATATTATCCAAGTCTTTGGTAACACAGATGAAACTTTGTCCACCTTCAAATGAGTATTTCTTAACCTCGAAAGTTTCTACTTGTACTTTTAGTGGATGATAGTCTTTGTGTAACACCCCCAAAATGGGTCGCAGCGGAATAAGGATCCGGGGCGTGTTACTTATCAGATCAATAACACAAGATAATATAAGAACGACAAAAAGTCGTTTAAACTGATACATTGGATTTATTTAAGTATTTGTTACAAAAGCCCGAAGCTTACTTTATTATTGTTACAAAGGATTACAGCCCATAACAGATAAACAAAATGTAATTGTACTAAATCTTTAATGCATGACTTCAAAATCTAACCCCCCATGTATCCTTCCGCACCTCGTGCTTAAATGACCTCCTAAAAACATTGCATTTAAAACGTCAACATAAAGTTGGTGATTCATAGGTTTAATAAATGATCATGCAGGACCGCAAGACTTTCCCTGTGAAAATTGCAAACAGATGCAGACATCACAAATGTATTATACGTTTTCCTAAGCTCATGACACGTAAACTCGACATAATTGAATACAAATATATATAAAATATATATTGCCTACATTGCCCCCGTGAATGATTGTTCACCCTTAACATCCAGTATCCGACCAGAAAAACGGAATGTCGGGACTTACATATAGTATTCTAATGATAGCTAGTCACCCAAACGGGGAAGTCCTCCCAAATAGTATCTATTTATTATCATTCGCCTCACATTGTGTAATCCACGACTACATATATTGTGATTAACCGTTCATGATTCATTTGGCAACAGTGTCATCGCTACATAGCCAAAACGTACTCATGATAAAATGTACACTGTGCGACCAAATTTGTAAAACTGCATAGTTTTCTCAACCCCAAAACTTATAAAGTATGGTTAAAGTAAAACGTGGGGCTTTAACAAAAAATCGGTCACCTTTTAATACAGATATCTTCAATTAATCTCAGAAAAACGTCCCACAAGACGATAAATCAACCTATTTAAATTAAAGGCTGTATAAGTACTGAGTAACTTTAGATTAACATCGAATTAATCTTATAGCATGTTACATCATACTATCGTTTTCGTGGGCCTATCATAAATAAAGAGGGTCATAGACATGACGTACGAGGAGTTTAGGACACTTTAAATCGTAAATCCAACAACTCATCGATACGCCATCCGAAGAGGCCTCATTATGAAACTCCCTAGTAATATAGCACTTTGATAACCACTCAATATTCTATATAGCATAATCACCGACTAATCATTTTAGTAAAATAGTATTTATAAAGTGAAAACGTTTATAAATATACTTTTCGTAAAAATGACCTAAAATCTTGGACCGTATTTGGGACCCGTTGCTCGCGTTTCTTACGTCCACGTCTTCGTAGTAAGACGAGCGATCAAAATATTACATTTTAAAGTTTTTAAAATTCTGCGATGAATAGTAAAATTACTGTTCACAACAGCTCATTTGTCGTTTTAGGCTTTTAATTAGCGTAAACTTGTATTCGCGATAACTTATTCGTTTTAATCCCGATTTCAGTGATTCCTTCGAGTACGTTTTTGTTATTAAAAGAGGTATTATATTTTATAAAGATAAATTCACTGATGAATAGTGATTTTTACTGTTCATAGTTTATAAAATTACTTTTATAAACTTTAATTATCGAAACTGTCGTAATTTACTCGTTATAGTTCCGTTTTGAACGATTCTTGCGTGTACGATCTCGTAATCAAAAGTTATATCATATTTTAGATGTTTTAAACTCAAAGTTGCTGTAATGAATAGTAACTTTTTATAAAAATAGTTTTATAAAAGTTTTTATAGTCGTAAACTCGTTTTTAACGTATCTTTTTCGTTATAGATCGGTTTTTCAAGTTTCTTATCATTATGGAATCGTCATGAGGCGTATTATAACTCTAAAATATCAAAAGCTACTGTCTAAGATTCGAATTTAGGCAGCCCATATGTATTTAAGTGGATAACTTTATAAAAAACTTGTTTTTATGTATTATTAACTTAGTAGTTTACTATAAAATCTCTTAAAAACACATTTGACACTTGTGGTACTTATAATAAGGTTCAATATCATCCCTAGTCCTTATAATTTCATTGTAACAAGTTTAACCCTTTTACTTTCATTATTTTCATAAGTGAAGTTTAAGAAACATTATAAAACCCTAATTTAACATAAACATGTTTATTACTTTAATCCATAACTTTTAACATAACTTTTATCTATACATTCCATGATATACTAGGACCATTATGACATAAGAATAATGTAATAAATTGAATAAAATCAAATAAAAACTCATTTTAACATATTCAAAAGTCAATAGTGTGATTATGGCTATATTCAACATGTAATACATAAAATCAGTAAGAAATAAAAGGATAAAAAGGTTTTAAGAAAACCTTAGTGATGATGAAGAGATGTTGAAATCAGTTCTAAACCCTGTTAGATTCAAAAACAAAGCTTCCAAGCTTATAACCCTAGATTAGGTTTTCCAAGACCCTAATCTTTCCTTTTATCTTCTTATTACGTTGCAAATGTATGAACCAAAGCTGTGCAAACACCTTAGAATACCTTAAGTATGTTGTGCAAAGGGTTGTATAATCATACAAAATCAAAGTGTGGATTTTGTTTGGAGGCTATATTGTGTCGTGGGTTTTGAGGAGTAAAAGAGAGAAAGAAAATGAAATCTTGTTAAGTATAAAGAGTATGCAAATTACTCATGCATGCAATGCAAGCTATTTATAGTATATATATCTTTGCTAACATTAACATGGTTTACTGTTCTAACCCAGTCAAAGTTAACAATGAACTAGGTTTGGTAAAAAGGTGTAAGGAGTTTTGTCTTTTAAAATATCATCGATATTATTCAAAAGATGATGACTCATGGTCCAATCCTTAGGATTATTGGCATATATATGTATAGAAGATATTTTAAAAATTTGATTATTTTGAGTATTGGTTATAATCGTGGGTATTTGTTTAGAGCGTAGTTAGGTTTTAGAACTTCCAAGGTATGCCTAAACCAATTTTATATGAAACGAAAGCAAATTTTACTTAGCCGATAAAATAAATGAACAAAGATATTATTATCCTCATAGATAATCATATACACTTGCTTGATGCAACATTTAACGTTTATGATGCATGCCCCGTTACATTGTATGATCATTTTCAGTTTACGCGATTTAACTTAACGTTTACGGTTTAAGAGCAAACGCGTAAAACCCTAACAATAAATTATGAATTTCATAATGTCATACAATGACCTAAAATACGAGGTGTTATAGTCTCCCCCCATTAGCTGAGCCTTGTTCCTCAAAGGCTTAAGACGCGAGCAACTTGAACGACGGCCCTTTTCTTTGCGAACCAATGTGGGTATTTCTTCTGGAATTGATCTTCGCGTTCCCATGTAAACTCTGGACCTCTCTTGGAGTTCCATCGAACCTTGACTAATGTATACGGCTTTGCTTTAATCGTTTTGAACCACAACGATCTCTGTGATCTCTATCGGTTCCTCAACAAACTGAAAGCTTGTCAATCAAATGAAGTCCAACCTACGAGAACGCTAAGGGTTCGTCGGCATGACACTTCTTTAAATTTAAGACAAGTGAAATATATTATGAACTCTGCTCGAGCTCCTAGTAAGCTCGAGCTGTGTATGCAACGTCTCCAACACCTTTTTATTACCTTGAAAGGTCCAACTAACCTCTGGGATTTAATTTCCCTTCCCATCCGTTGCCAAAACGTACAACTTTCCTATCCAAGGAAGGCGAAACCTTGATGACATCACTTTATCTCAACCTCAAACACGCGATCGGCGAGAGAAGGGGAACGCTTTAGACGAAGATGCGTGAGCTCATGGTATTCCATAGACTATCGCGCGTGGATCGATGGTATTGCTTTACGACCTCATCCTAGTGTATAAAACACACATGAATCAGACCCTGCTACTAGTGCACATTCATCTGAGCAAAGAGAGAGTGAGCGCGGCAGCTAGGAGCTGCCTGGGTGTTGACCTGGAGTCCGTTACGTTAACTTTCGACCAACGCGTCAGTGCGGCGCCGAGGACAAGGACAGGCGATCGTGACGAGTTGTGGGACTACCATAAAGATTGCCGTCAAAGGGTGCAGCCTAAATAGCTAGCATGATAACTGTTATTGTATGAAACTCACCAATGGCAAATGTTTACACCCAACCATTTCTAATAGTCGATCACACAATCTCTAAGCATATACTTCGAGCGTTTGAATGGTCCTTCTCGCTTTGTTCCGTCATTGTGGATGATATTTCCGTTACTCATAGCTAAACTTGTAACCCAAGCCTTCTGAAGTGACCTCCAGAAATTCGATGCAAACCGTAGGGTTCCACGATCACAATAATCGAGAACGGTGAATTCATGCCTGTTTACTACTTACCTTCAGTACAATCTTGCTAGCTTCTCCAGAGGTCAGTTTTCTTCATGGTATAAAGATTGCTGGATTTTTGTAAGAACGGTCAACAATTACCCAATGGTGTCATACCCTTGTGTATTACTAGGAAACCTTGTGACAAATCCATCGTGATAATGTCCCACTTCCATGTAGGTATCTCGGTTTGTACGAACAAACCGATTGTCCTCTGATTCAGCTTGACCTTAGCACAGGTCAAGCACTTGCTAACATAGGTGGCGATATCAGCTTTCATATTGGGCCACCAATATAGCTTCTTTACGTCTTGGTACATTTTCTCGGAACCTGGATGGATAGAATACTTTGATTTGTTGGGACCGTGCATCGATCACAGTCCCCGCTAAATCAGCCATAACAAGGTAACCACTCTGCCATTAAGGCATAGGGATCCAGCCAAACAGGTTTCTTACTTTTCCGTTCTAATTGCCTCTGGATATTTAGCATTTTCAATCAGCATACCTCCAACATCCTCATTCTTGATGTTCTCTGGTTTCCGTGCTTCAGTCCTCGAGCGTTCAAGATTTGGTTAGGAAATCAGCCAATAGTCATGACTAAAGCTCGAACTCTTAACGGTGGTTCCCGTTCTTTCCTGCTCAAAGCATCAGCAACGACATTTGCCTTCCCTGGGTGATAACGAATATCGCAATCGTAATCACTAAGCAACTCTAACCATCGGCGTTGTCGCATGTTCAATTCCTTTTGATTAAGAATATGCTGTAAACTCTTATGATCCGTGAACAGCGTACACTTGGTACCATACAGATAGTGCCTCCAAATTTTTAGAGCGAACACTACTGCTCCAAGTTCCAGATCATGAGTAGTATAGTTCTTCTCATGGATCTTTAACTGGCGTGATGCATAAGAAATAACCTTTTCCCTTTGCATCAACACAGCGCCCAAACCCTTCTTTGAAGCATCGCAGTATACGATAAAATCTTCACTTCCTTCGGGTAAAGCCAGAATTGGTGCACTACACAACTTCTGCTTCAATAACTGGAACGCTGCTTCTTGTTTGTCACCCCACTCAAACTTGACCTTCTTTTGAGTGAGCTTGGTCATTGGTTTGGCGATCTTTGAAAACCCTTCAATGAATCGCCGATAATACCCAGCAAGACCTAAAAACTGACGAATCTCTGTTGGTGTCTTAGGAGATGCCCAATCTTTAACGGATTCGATCTTGGCTGGATCTACGTGAATGCCTTTATTATCAATCACGTGACCGAGGAACTGTACTTTGGGAATCCAAAATTCACATTTGGAAAATTTTGCATACAACTCCTCTTTCTTTAACAACTCCAATATTATCTTCAGATGCTCTTCGTGCTCTTGCTTGCTCTTGGAATAGATCAAAATATCGTCAATAAAGACAATTACGAATTTGTCCAGATAAGGTTTGCACACTCGGTCATGAGCTCCATAAACCCATGCAGGAGCGTTGGTCAAACCAAATGGCATGACTTGGAATTCAATAATGTCCATATCGAGTTCTGAGGAAGTCTTCGAGACGTCTTCTACTCAGAACCTTCAATTGGTGATAAACCTGACCTTTAGGTCGATTTTTGAATAAACACACAGACCCTTGAACGTTGATCGAATAAGACATCGATTCCTTGTAGCGGATAACTGGTACTTCACCGTTAGTTTGTTATAGTTCCCGATATCTATGCACATCCGTATGATCCATCTTCTTCTTGACGAATAAACTGACTCCTCATGGTGACGAACTAGGTCTTATAAAGCTTTGTCGGAAATCTCTTGTAGTTGATCCGCCAATTCTTTCATTTCTGATAGGGCCAATCGATAAGGTGCCCGTGCTACAGGTGCACACCGGGTACTAGGATCGATTTAAATCCACTTGTCTGGTAGGTGTGAAGACTGGCAAAGTCCGTTTCGGAATACTCCGGGAAAATTTTTTGACGATCGGTACATCTCCAGTTGCTTCTTCTTCGGACTTGTCTCCAGTCTCCTTGACGGTAATATGTGCCAAAAAGATGTGACATCCTTGTAGCAGATACTTCTGGGCCTTGGTGCACGAGACGATGTTTAATCGAGTCCCGCGTTTATTTCTACTTCCGTCTCCATGAAAAATTAAGATTTCGCTCCCAAAGGGAATACGAACGATTTTTTCTAGCACTGTCAATAACGGCTTGGTATTTCGTCAACCAGTCCATGCCAATTATGACGTCATAAGTACCCATTTCAACAGGCAATTAGGTTCGACGTGAAAACGGATGTTTCAAAAAATTAACGAGCAACCTAATAATAACCGTATTTACCCATATTACCTACCATCAGCAAATTCAACATTATAACCATGATCAAAGTGTAGTGGGGGCTAAATTAATCAAGCACAAATTGAATAGACACGAAACGTTCATCTGCACCGAGATCAATAAAAATGGAAGCACAACGGTTGTTTAGGAGAAACGTACCCGTCACAACGTTGTTGTCTGGGTTTTGCCCTGCAACTCCCACTGCATAAGCCCTGGCTACACCGTTACCATTTCCCTGATTCTTGTTCTTCCACTGGGGGCAGTTGCTCCTGTAGTGGCCTGGAGCCCCACACTCAAAGCAAACGATGGCATTGGTATTTGCCCCTTGGGCTCTTTGGTTGTTGTTGTTACGGTTGTTGTTGTTATTGAGTTGCGTTTGTTGTTTGTTTGCAGACACAGGCCGACTCCTACATCCTTGGCCATGTGGTCAGGCTTATCCTTTCATTATGCATGTGGTGTACAAGGACCGTAATGGTTGAAGTTACACTTGGGACATCGCGGTTTAGCCCCCTCATACGGTCTCCTGTCACCGTTCCCGGCAGCATAAGCCCTGCCTGAGTTCTGCCTTTTGTTTGGTTGTTGGGTTTGGTTATTTCGAGGAGCGTCTTCAAACTTCCTCTTGTTTTCTGTCTGTCTCTCAGCCAAAGTGTTAATCCTCCTATCCATCAAGTCAGTTGCGCATCTCAATAGCCTCTTGCATGGTCCTTTGCTTCGATCCACAACACTTGAATAAATCGAGTCGGGCAATCCCCCCGACAAATCTTTCAATTTGACATTCACATTCAGGAACATCCTGTTCACTCCTGCAATGCGCAGCTCCTTAAATCGTTGGTTGTAGGCCTACCACATCGTGCCTATTGTAGGGGGGTCATTTAGGTTCACACCAACTCTACCTCAATCTTCTTGATTTCATTCCTCGGACAATATTTAGTTGTCATCTTCTTCTTCAAGTCAGACCACGTCATTGCATATGCCAACCTCATTAGTCACTGTCCTAGCATGTGAGTTCCACCATGTTAGAGCAGTTCCCATAAGAGTACAAGTGGCAAACTTCACTTGATTCTCCACGGTGCAGTTACTTATGCGAAACACGGTTTCCATCCTCTCAAACCACTGGGTCAAGCTGACCACTCCTTCTGTACCCTTGAAGAATAAGGGTTGACATTTCATGAAGTCTTGATAGGTGCACTCCCGAATGGTGCGTTCATTCCTTCTTACCCCTGTTCCCGAGGTATGGCTATCGTCACCATTTCGGGTCGTAGCACGTGCTGCCAACACAGCAGTGACACCTCGACCGATCATGGCCTGCGTTGGCATTGGTGGACCGAAGTGGTGTAGTAGAGGTCTGTGACCGGTGGGGGAGTTGTGGTGACTGGTGGGGGATTTGCGGTGACTGGCCTTGCCCTCGTGGTTCTTGTGGGCCTTCCTCTTGGCGCCATTTTCTTAAATCACAAGAACACATAACACCATTAGATTTTCCAAAAATCTTAACCATAACCCCGATGTAATACATATGAATAAAATGAGATCACAACACATGAGAAAAACACAACAGTATTGAAATTACAATCGACATTCATTCACAATAAAATCGATTTCATATAAACATAATACAACCTTTTCATATATACCTTGGGAAAATAATACATGATTAGGTTAAATACAAACGAATCACAACACTTATGTTCAAGAACAAATAACCTAAAGCCAATACTAGCCGAATATACTCGTAAATTTAGTAGGATGTACAAAGTAAGCCGATACATGAACAAAGATTCTAAACAAAGTAGCAAAAAAATCTATACAAGAGTAGCAAGACTAAACAAAAGATCTATACGAGTCCTGCTAGCTTGAATAACCCATAATACCTTAACCAGACTGTACAGTAGCTAACAGCCATAACACCATCAAAGAACTGCACCGGCCTCACTCAGGTAGCTCTGGCTACTGCAGGATCCGTTATGTCAGGTCCCTGCTGTTCTCGTAGCTCGGTCATCTGGAGCCTTGAGGCTCTTCACTATCTTTAGGGTCTCTGCTAACTGCCTCTGCCTCCGATAGTCTGTTTTCAGCAGCTCTGAAATCACTGTCTGTCTCCTCTGGTCTGCTGCCCGCAACTCACTGATCTCAGACGGCAGAGCCATTGACGTAGTCCGCAGTGACATGCCCTCAGAATGTACCGGTCGCAGGTATCCCTCGACCGTACCCAAGCGACACGCGATAATCTGGCCTCCCTCCTCTAATCAAAAGGTCAGTGCTTCTGTGGAAGGGCCTATACAGTCCAACGGTTACTCGGGCTCTAAGTAGCTCGGTCATACCTGTGCATCAATATAGCTGAGATATATGATCTCATCCCTGGTCAACATAGAAGACAAACTCAATAACTCTCTGTTGACCCCCTTTAGGATGGTCGGTGCTATCTCCTGATGGCTCCAACATTGATCACCCATTATCCCTACATACAATAGAGCCTAACTCTCTAACATCTGGCGGTCCTGGAGCGGCCTCTAACAAATCAGAAATCCATAAAGTGTCTGCCTCAGCTGTGGAAGGTCTAAACTGCCCGAGCAGCACCAGCTGCCAAACTCGTCCTGACCTCGCATCTAGGACCATGAGTAGTACGACACAGCCTCTTACGAAGCGTAACCCACATCGTCGGGTATCTCAGTTACATGAACAGGTAGGCGTCTCTCTGTCTATCCCAGCAGTCTCGGGATCCCAGAGACCCCTCAGATATAAGTAGGGCTAATGGGTTGTGGTGATGATAAAGGTAATGTGGAGAGGGTATCTGATGAAGTGGAGATGAGTATGAGGAGATAGAGGTGATTGGGGTGGGTAAAAAAAGGATAAGGGCCTAATCACTCTCTTCAGTAACTCCTCGGAGAGGAACGTGCACCGGTCCTGGGCTTTCAATGGACATCCTAGCCGTGACGCTATACGCAATGTATGAGTGTCCTGGTCAGCTGAATAAGCAAACAGCTGCAGCTTGGCAAGAGCTAATTCATCATCATTCATCATCTCCTCTTTTCGCAGATAGTCGGCTGGATCCTCCCTCGCATCCTCCTCTAGGTCCTCCTCAGGGCGGACTCTGTATATACCCAACGTGACTGTTGAGTAGTGAGTCTCACATGCAGTGTGGCTGCTCCTCAGCCGTGAAAATATCCTCATCGACCACCGTAAAACTCCGGAAAACAGGCTCCGGAAACAAAAGAGTATGTAGATCGGTGAAGGTGGTGCTGCTACTGGCTCCTCAGGCCAGGCACATAATCAGGTGATGTGGTCCGCAAAAACCGGTAACCGTCGACTCCTGGAGACCCCATGTGATAAAATCTCCTCAGATG
This sequence comes from Tanacetum coccineum, assembly GCA_026074375.1. Classification (NCBI taxonomy): domain Eukaryota; kingdom Viridiplantae; phylum Streptophyta; class Magnoliopsida; order Asterales; family Asteraceae; genus Tanacetum; species Tanacetum coccineum. The sequence continues at coordinate 19,810 of BQNB010018358.1, forward strand.
CTTATGGTATGTAACAGCAGAGGGCTCATGAATCTGGACATAATTGTTCTAAAATCAAAATTTAGCTTATATAAGTATATTAATATAATACCATCATCCTTATATACGTAATATTATAAACACGTATATCAATTATGCATGTATATAGCCTAACCGACTAATGCCATAATTTGTATATGAATACCCTGTAAAAACCCTTTTGTATGTATGCAATGTTTGAAAATGGTTATAGTCCAGCAAAAACATTTTGACCTGGTTCTCTATAACCTTGGCTCTTGATACCAATCTGTAACACCCCCAAAATGGGTCGCAGCGGAATATGGATCCGGGGCATGTTACTTTGAGATCAACAACACAAGATATATATAAGAACGACACAAAAGTCGTTTAGATGGATACATTTGGATTTAAATAAGAGACATATTACAAAAGCTTATAGCTTTACTTGTTCTTTGTTTCATATTACAAAAGACAACATAGATTTCCCCAAAACATTATGCACATAAGTCTTTAACAGTACAATGCAAAACATAATCCAAAGCATCCCTGGCATCTCGTGCCTAATGACCTCCTGAAAACATTGCTTAAAACGTCAACAAAATTGTTGGTGATTTCATAGGTTTATGTATTTAAATTATGCAGGACCGCAAGATTTTCCCCGTGATGTTACAACAGATGCAACCACCACAAAACCAATTATTGTTGCACAAAAAAAAAAAAAAAAAAAAAAAAAAAAAAAAAAAAAAAAAAAAAAAAAAAAAAAAAAAAAAAATAAAAAAAAAAAAAAAAAAAAAAAAAAAAAAAAAAACATAAAAAAAAAAAAAAAAAATAAAAAAAAAAAAAAAAAAAAAAAAAAAAAAAAAAAAAAAAAAAATAAAAAACTTAAGCTCATGCACCGAAAGCTCAACCTATATTTGCTATTTTATAGTAGTTATTTGCCCGTACCAGATGTTGTCGCCGCACACCAAGTCGACATGTCAACGTTCGTTCTAGTGATAGCTAATCACCCAAACTGGGAGGTTAATCCAAAAGATCTATTTATATCATTCGCGCTCACATAATGAAAATTCACACCTACATCTATGCAATTAACAGTTCATGAATAAGGGCTCATGAGGGTTATCGCAACTAGGCAAATACAAAATCAATATAATACTTTTTCACACTTGCGTCCAATTATAAACAAGCATGTTTTCCACCCAAATGATATCAAATCAGTAAAACTGAAAAAAGTGGGGCTATTAACTCCACCTTGAGTACAGATAGCTTTAAATAATCACAGATAAACAGTCACTGTTTCACCTCCCACGAGCAAGACGATAAATGCAACCTATTTAAATTAAGGCCGTATAAGTACAACAGTATTTAATTAACAACATTTGAATAAAATCTTATAGTTGTTACATCGTACTATCGTTCGGGCTATCATAATTAAAGAGGTCATGACATGACGTACGAGGAGTTTAGGACACTTTAAATCGTAAATCCAACAACTCATCGATACGCCATCCGAAGAGGCCTCATTATGAAACTCCCTAGTAATATAGCACTTTGATAACCACTCAATATTCTAGTAAGCATAATCACCGACAACTGCGTTTTAGTAAAATAATATTTATAAAGTGAAAACGTTTATAAATATACTTTTCGTAAAAATGACCTAATTTGGTCGTTTTAAGCCCGTTGCTCGCGTTTCTTACGTCCACGTCTTCGTAGTAAGACGAGCGATCAAAATATTACATTTTTAAGTTTTTAAGATTCTGCGATGAATAGTAAAATTACTGTTCATGACAGCTAATTAATCGTTTTAGGCTTTAATTAGCGTAAACTTGTAATCGTAATAACTTATTCGTTTTAATCCCGATTTTAGTGATTCCTTCGAGTACGTTTTTTTATATACAAGTGGTATCATATATTATAAAGAGATAAATTCGACAAATGAATAGTGATTTTTACTGTTCATAACAGCAGTTTATAAAATTACTTTTTTAAAACTATATTATCGAAAAGTCAGTAATTTACTCGATATAGTTTCCGGTTTTGAACGATTCTGTCGTGACTATCTCGTAATCAAAAGTTATATCATATTTTAGATGTTTAAACCAAAGATTGCTGTAATGAATAGTAACGTTTATAATAAAAATAGTTATTTATAAAAGTATTATACGTCGTAAACGTGTTTTTAACTTATCTTTTTTCGTATAAAGTCGAGGTTTTTTTGAGATTCTTATCATATGGAATCGTCATGAGGCGTATTAATAAACTCTAAATATCGAAAAGCTACTGCCTAAAATTCGAATTAAACAGCCCCAAAGTATTCATGTGTTTTAACGTTTAGAAAACCTTGTTTTATGATATATTTACTAGTAGTTTATACTATATAATACCCTAAAAATACATTAGACACATGTGGTACTTATCATAAGGTTCATTTTATCATCCTAGTCCCCTTAAATTCAATGTAAACAAGATTAACCCTTTACTTTCTTTATATCATAGTGAAGTTTCAGAAACAATAATAGAACCCTAATTTTACCATAAACATGTTTATACTTAACCCATAGGAGGGGAGTAACATACTATTAGCTTTACTTTTCCATGAAATATAGACCAAATGACATAAGAATAAAGTGTATAAATTGATAAAATCAAAATAAAAACTCTTTTTACATATCAATAAGTCAAATTAGTGTTTGATGAAGCTATATTAACATTTAATACATAAAATCATAAGAAATAAAAGTATAAAAGGCTTTAAGAAAACCTTAGTGATGATGTAAGCGATGTAAATAAGTTCTAAACCCCGTGTTTAGATTCAAAAACAAAGCTTCCAAGCTTAGTAACCCTAGATTAGGTTCAAACCTAACCGTTCCTTTTTCTTCTTATTACTTGCAAATGATGAACCAAAGCTTGCAAACACCTTAGAATACCTTAAGTAGGTTGTGCAAAGGGTTGTATAATCATACAAAATCAAAGTATGGATTTTGTTTGGAGGCTATATTGTGCCGTGGGTTTTGAGGAGTAAAAGAGAGAAAGAAAATGAAATCTTGTTAAGTATAAAGAGTATGCAACTTACTCATGCATGCAAGCCTATTTATAGTATAAATATCTTGCTAACTTAACCATGGTTACCTTCTAACCCTAGGTTAAAGTAAACATGGGGGACAAAGTGGTAAAAAGGTGTAAAGAGTTTTGGTCTTTTAATATCTAGATAATAATTTCAAAATGATGACTCATGTCCAAACTCCCCCAATTTCGGCATATATATGTATATAAGATTAATATTAGATATTTTGAGGTATTGGTATAAAACCGTGGTAATGTTTAGGCGTAGTTAGTTTTTAGAACTTCCGGGTATGCCTAAACGTATTTTATTAAAAACGTAAGCATTTACGTAGCCGATAAAAATAAGGATGCACAAAGTTATTAATATATCCTCCAAAAAATCATATAACACTTGCTTATGCAAACATTTAATCGTTTAATGCCCGTTTACATTGTATGATCATTTTCAGGTTACGCGATTTAACTTAACGTTTACGGTTTAAGAGCAAACGCGTAAAACCCTAACAATAAATTATGAATTTCATAATGTCATACAATGACCTAAAATACGAGGTGTTATATTGATGATATCTGAAACATGATTCATCGAAGGGTAACCTTTCAAAAATAAACCAAAGAAGGAATAGTGCAAAAACTACCAAACCAAATCGAAACAAATGAGCTTCTTAATCACTTGAAACTATGTGAACTTGTCATTAGAGAAAATGAATACGTTGCAATAGGTGATAGAGACCATGTTCAAGCATCCATTACCTTGATGTTGTATTGTTTGGAGGTTGGTAGTCCATTTAATCTTGCCTACATCGTAATCAGACGAATGGACTACTTTAGAGAACATGTTGATAAGGTCCTTCCATACGGTATGATTTTGACTCATTTTTCAAAAACCTTCGGGCAAGCATGGAAGATCATCCCTTTGATGATCGTTACATTCTTGTTCCTAGACGTATGTCATCCCTTGGAGCCAAGCAACCTCGAAAACCACCTCCTAAGAAACCAAGAAATGTAGGAAAGTCCAAAAAAGCCTAATTTCCCTCCTTATCCTCCTCATCCGAATCTGCCCCCTCGGGCAATAGGGACTTTCCTAGTACTAAACTTTCACCTAGGTCTTACAATAGAGCTCTTCTTGCTTATGAAAATATGTTCGATAAACAAACGGAGAAAAGAGGTATGTTTAAGAACATGGCTCGGGCATTGCATAGGATGGGAAACATGTTGAAGAAGGGATGTCATGGATGGCATGTGATAAATGAACTCAATAACTTGTGTTATGTTTGTTTGCTTTAATTTGTCATATTATTGACATGTTTGTTACTTAAATGATTACATAGGACATTAAACTTTGCTACTTATTTACTTCGCTACGTTTATGAATGTTATTGGTCGGTATCTTTGATGACAAAATTGATTAGTTGCAATATGGTTAGGATTTTTGTTGCTGAATTAGGTTCTGGCCACTTTTTGGGCCTTCCACTGATCGACGAATCCACCTGATGTCGTTCGTGAGAACGAATCGAGTAATAGTATATATAAATATGTCCCGTCAGATGTAAAAATTACTTGAGGACAAGTAATAGTTAATCTTCTGGGTGTCGCGACCCAACGACAGATGAATTTGAAATTCACGAAAGCGTTTTGTTTGATGCTTGATTGTCAAATATTTTGGTTTTTTGGTTTTAAAACTAAGTATATAATAATAATAAACTATATAATACTAGATAACAATAAGCAAGCAAATAAACAAAGATATATATATATATATATATATATATATATATATATATATATAAGATATGCTTGCTAAGTGAAATGTTTAGATCCTTAAGTGTGAATGTATAACCTATATAAAAGAAGGTTTTTGAAACCATCATCTTTCCTCAAAATTCCTAAAAAAATGCCACGTGTATATTCAGGAATAATCAACGATTCATATTGAAAGTTGACACCGGCATTTAATTTTCACACATAAAATCCCTTTCAAACAAAAACTTAGCAGCTGATTATCTAAAATTAATTCTCACAAAAAAAACCCATACAACCTTCTACTGCAGCCTATCCCCTTTAATCAATTACTAACCCTAGATCTGTGAAACCATAACTCTAATCAAGTTCTTGAATCCATAAACATCACGCCGGCGATTGTCGATTGACCACTAATTTGTATCACGAAATGCTAATCAATCCAAGGTATGGTTTTTATCTTTAGTTATCCATAATTGATTCTTGATATTAATAATACTTTAACTGTTTAAAAATCATAAAAACCCTAATTCATAAAACTATAATTCAATAGGCTGATGGAAAATCATGATTTTAATTGTTTTATATTTTTTTCGTGCAGCTTTAATCTTTTGGTGCATAAAAAGATACCACTCGCCATACAAACATTTTGGCAATTGCATGTGGAAGATGATAAAACTACCCATGTTGAACAAAAGGATTATGGTAATTTTTTTTGCCAGTTATATGTTTTTTAACATAACTGATGATAATGATCATGTTTTTTGTTTTTATTATATTTTTTGTCAGTCTTGATGATATGTGCAATATTAATTTTTAATTTTATTTTTTAAATTATTTTTTAACAATATAATGAGGTAAAAAAATATGTGATTTGTTCTTATCAGTTATTTACCTTTGTGGAAGATGATAAAACTAAGAAAATTATGAAACAGAAATTTAAATTCACCTTAACTACATCTAATTTTGTTAATTAGTTTGATTTGATATATCATTCTTTTGCTTCTCTTAGAGGGCATTAGTATACTCATCTATAAAATGTGTTGTTTTTTAACACAAAACATCTTTTTTTTATCATTTAATACATTAAGTTAGATGTGCATTCATTACGTCTGTGATTATTCATATATTAACTATCTAAGTTTCTTATGTTATCATATATCTTGTAGATTAAATTTACATAGCTGGTTAAGATATCAAAGTAAAAGCTAGAGTCATAAATATATGGCATCTACATATTGTTGGAAAGGCTCGTGGTTTATGGACATTGGCGGTTGATACAAGATGAACGTTTGTGTTTGATTATTATTTTTATTTTTTGATATTTTCTTTACTTAATTGTTGGTTAAGATTCTTTCAATTGTTTTCTTATAGAATTAGACGCTGTCAATTAAAAAAGCTAAATCATGAGAGGCATTGGAATCTCCTACATGTGATGTTTTAAACTTTTGTCTTTTTCATTTTAGTTTTTCAAAGGCCATTACATGCCAAACACCCCCTTAGAAACCACTAAAGTGATATATATATACAGTAAGTTTTGTAAAAGTTAATTATCTCATATCACATGATTAATATGATAACCCAATGCCAGACACCCCTTTATAAACAACTTATTGATTAAAATTTAAGGTGTTTGTTGGATGTGCATGCATAATTTGACATGTGGTGTTTGGATTTGCAGCAAAGCAAGGTTAAAAACCTTGAGCTAAAAGGGTGTGGTTGGATCCTAACATTTTGATTTGACTGTCGCTGCATTAGGTTAGAAAACTATTCGAATATGGAATGTTCGAATTTGGTGATGCTTTATTTTCAAATACTAAATATATGTGGTGATTACTAATCATGGTTTTAGTCACTTTGTTGGTGCTATATTGGTGGAATTATCTTGAAAGTGATCATGGTTAATTAGTAAATATTAATGTGATATGATCACTTAATTTTGTTATAATTGCAGGATGATGAATTGACAATATAGTGGTGCTAGAATGGCAAGTGGTAGCGACAATAGATTAGTGAAGCAAGTTCTTAAGCATCAATGATTGTCGGCTAAATCTTAAGTTTAAGAGAAAATCATGGTACTTAAATTTACTGTAGTAAATTTCAATTTCTTCCTTGAAATATAGATTGGTTTGCCTTACAAGTGTGATGCTTTACTTTTACAACTCAACCGAGCCACATTCTAATCAATGGCTAACTTACCTCCAATGTGGTAAGTTATAAATATTATCACATTATAATTATTCGAGTTGGTGAATAAGCCTAGGTATATTCATTTGCGCCTCAAAAAGAAAAAAATGAAGAGACAAGATCCCGCAAGTAGATAATTTACATTTAACTTTTTACAAGTGAAGTGGCAGCAATGACCATGAATTCCGCCACACTTACGACCTCAAATATTAGTATTTTTTACAAGTGAAGTGGTTATGTGTTTCAGGTCCTAGGTGTTCATCGGTAGGATATGAAGCTTCACTGGAGCTTTAATGTGGCCACAAAGGGAAACAGTCTTCGGTTAAATCCGTACTCGTAGAACAAAGGTTTCATATTGATCAAAAATATTATAAATCATAATAATATACTACATGTCAGGACATTGAATTTACTGTTTTAACAACTTTTCTTGCGAAAATTATTTGAGTAACTTCCCTTCCTCAAAACTTTTTCAAGGCTTTGACTTTTTGGAAACTAACACACTGAACTTATCCAATAGTACATAAGATTCATCAAAAATCCGTTACCAATCATGAGATAACATTCGAACAAGATGACTCAAAATTCTGCTCAACCCTAAATTCAATTCTATCGCGTTCTAACTCTAACCGAATACATCAATATGATCCTAATTAAACACTAAATACTTCTAATTAAGTTTAACATGATTAATTTACAGATTTTATGAAACCCTAATTTATCTATCACTTTATTGTTACATGAATTAAAAAGAAAATTAAAACAATTAAAGATTTTGATCATACCTAATCTTGATTCTTGAAACCCTAAGCACCAAATATGATCTTGAAAAAAAAATCTTTTTTTTCTCTGCTTTGAGCGACCGCTAGTAAAGAAAAAATATAAGGGATATGAGATTTGTATTTATAGTGAAAAGAAAGAAGTTTAGATAATTACCTAATTAGAATCCCACTTATACTAAAATTGGTTTTCTCTTTTTGTTTTCTTCTTTAACCGGCCGAACAAACCCATTTTATATTTATTATTTTTTATTTATTATTATTTACACAAAAACCCTTTAATTTTGTTATTTTTATAAAAAACCTTTATTTATTTAGACATCCTTCTAAATAAAACTAGTTTTAAATACCAAAAAAATAAAAAATAACATTTCATACTTTATTTCTCTAACTTAATAATACTAAAATCTACTAACTAAATTTCTAAACTAAACTTTTAATTTTACTAACTACTAACACTTAAAGAAATAAATACGTATACATATACATATAAATACGTACACACATAGAATTATACCATCATTCTCATTGTCACTAAAATATTACCAAAATGAAATGCCCATAACAACCATAACTTCAATCACCATGAGACGTCACGGCACAATAATTGGTAGCCAAACTCACATATGATCCCATAAACACTATTATTAAAAAACATAATAGAGCCTTCAAGTCAATCCTAAATGGTTTGCTAACCCTTGCAGCAAAGCACAGTTGTCACAGTAATCCCCTTTTTAGGAAATCACTTCCGAGATTTAACCACTATTTTCAACTCATAATCTACAAATCAATCGGATATAACTTCTGCTTTCAAAAGGTCCGCACGTTCGCCAACATAAACTTAGGGTCACACTTTGAATCATCCATCTAAACTTCACGTTCGGAAACCCACATGCGTACAACCTCGCTTGCCCGAAACAAAGGTACAAATAGCAGCATAACAACTCTAAGCAAAATAAACATCCAACTACATGAACATCGCCCGTCTTTGAGGAAACTCGTCAAAAACCTTAAGTTGTGTAACAACGTCATTCATAACCTAACCCCGCAACTTATCAAACAAGAAACTGACTTGGAACTAAGTTTATAGGGTTTAGTACACTCTCAACGTTTTTGAAGAATCGGCTCGACTTCGAGTTTATTCAAAATATAACATTAACCAAACCACCCTCAAACATTCAAAGGGTTGCACTAAGTCTACATACCCTATGTACCCAACTTTAATTAGTACTTCCAACGATAGCTTGCTCAACGACAAAATGTGGATACTAGTTTTTTTATGAAATCCTTCATGACCTCGCTTTCGATTTCCATAGACTTAAACTATCGGAATCCACTATGTTCAAGCTTTAACCATCACGATCGATAATCTCAACGAGGAACCTCAATAATCATGAAGAGTTTTGTCTACCTTAATTTCTTCAAAATGCACATGCAGATTTGTATCCGTTAAATACTTCTTTAAATTTGAAACACATCAATTACGCTACTAAATTATTGAGACAATCTTAATCAATAGGTCATAGTACCGCTCCATTTAATGATCTCAAATGGTCCCACATATCTTGGTGCTAACATTTCTTTCTTTCCAAAATGCACTACTTCTTCCAAGAGCCCCACCTTCTAACATCACTTTATGACACTCAACTCGAAATGTATTACGCATATTGCCCAACATAGCTCTTTTGGCAATCTCTAGCCGCTTGTCTTTTCTTTAATCAATATCACCTTATTTGTTGTCTCTTGTAAAAAACCAAGGCCAATCGACCGAATTTCTCCAATTTCAGCCCAAAGAACATGTGACCTACACTTCCTTCCATACCACGCTTCAAATAGGGCACATCAAACACTAGAATGATAACTATTATTATAGAAAACTCTGTTAAGGGTAGATGAGTATCCTAATTACCACCAACAAAAATCAATCACGCACGCTCTTAACATATTCTTCAAAGTCTGAATGGTACGCTCACTTTATCCATCCGTTTGAGGATGATAAGTCATACGCATGTTTAAGTCGTGTTCCCAATGCCTTCTGCAATGTCTACCAAAGCCGCGAAGTAAATCTTCCACCATGATCTAAGATGATCGACACATGCACTCTATGCCTTGTTACTATCTCATTAGTGTAAAGTCTCGCCAAATTCTCCATTTTAAAATCTTCACGTACTACCATGTAATGGGCATACCTTAGTCAGTCGATCGACTATTACCCAATTCGTATCATACCCACTACTTGATCTTGCCAGCCTTGTAGTAAAGTCCATAGTTATAATATCCTACTTCCACTCGGGTATCTCTAGCTGTTACAGTAAACCCAAAGGTCTTTGATGTTTCAGCATTCACCTTTAAACAAGTCAAATAATTGCTAACATAGGTAGCAATATCCTTCTCCATACATATCTCTAAGGTCATAGTACGTCTTATCCGCTCCCGAATGTACTAAGTACCTTGATGCATGAGCCTCATCCATCATTAATGTTCTTACATCACCTATTAATGGAACCTATAATAAATACATATCTCTACCTTCCTTCCTTTCCATTAGTTGGTCCAGGCTACGCAGCATTTCTGTTATCGCGTTCTCTACCTTGTCTCTTTGTATGAGTACATAACATAATCCTTGATTCAACACGTCGCAGTAAACTACAAACTCTTTGGATCCATCAAGCAATGATAATATTGGTGCATTTCACAAATTGCCCTTCAACATTTGAAAAGCTTCCTCTTGTTCCTTGGCCCACTCCTACTTCTTATTTTTCTGAGTTAGTGAAGTAAGGCGTTTAGCAATCTTAGAAAAATTTACTATGAAACGTCGGTAGTAACCTGCCAATCCCAATACTGATCATATCTTGGATGGCGTCTTAAGTACTTTTTAATTCTTCATTGCTTCTATCTTACTAGAGTCCATGTAAATATCATTGTTGTTAACCACATGTCTGAGAAAACGCAGAACCTTGTAACTGGTTGAACAAGTCGTCAATCCTAGGGAGATTCTTGGTGGTCAGCTTGTGCAACTCTCGATAGTCTATGCATATTCGAAATGAACCATCCTTCTTTTGAACAACACAAGTGCTCCCCACGGAGAGTGACTTGGTCGAATAAAACGTATATCAATGACTTCTAAGGGTTACAAAATACCGAATAGGGTAGCAAACAAATATCAAATCAAAGGCTAGAAAACATCTAAGGGATTTCACATATGAAAATAGATGCGAATCAAATGCCATAAGAATCCTTAAAAATGAAGGATAGAATATATGTACCGATAGAAAACGCAAACGAAAGAATCAACAAGGCGTATCAAGACAAAAGGAACACATATCGAATCATGATACGTATCAATTGATAAATACAAAAAGATAGGATTCTTATACCAATAACCGACTTTACTCGAAAGAACCAACTAAATAATGTTTTTACAAAAATCAATTTATAATAATAAAGAAAGTCGTTTTAATTAAAAAAATCGTCTTAAATTTAATCTTTATAAAATTTATTTTAATCATGGTTGTCATAAAATCCAGAGACAGTTATTTAACTGTGTATCGCATCTTACCCATATAAATTACTTTAAACATCATTTTTATAATTATAAAATTCATCAAAAACAAGCATATAAAAAATATTATCATATCTTATTCATAAATATTATCTAAAAAAAATAGTTTTGTCCGTCAACCAATTATCATATTCTTTCAAAATTTATTGTAAACATTGTTTCTTAAAAAAATAAAAATAAAAAGACATTTCCATAAAAGTGTTGTATTCATAAAATCATTTTAATATAGTTTTCCCCAAACAACATCAAGATATACTTCAAAAGGTTTTCATGATTCGACATTAATATAAAATATGTTACTCAAACAAAGATATCGTAATACCAAAAGAGATTGTAAAATACCGTAAAGACTCTAACAAAATTTTATTGTTTGAAAGCGAAAGAAAGTACCATGAACTATATAGTCAGAATAACAGTGAAGGGAACATGCTCAAGAGAATTTCATACGAAGACATTACGAACCAAAAAAAGAACGTAAAGACTAATCGTACTTACGATCAAAAGAAAAACCATAGAAAAACATCGGTACTAACATGTCGCAACATGTTACGAAACAATACGTCCAAAGAAGCAGATCTGAACAGCCAATATTCATTAAGACGCCGAATAGAAAAGTTAGATCATCCATACCGTCATGGTACAAACAAGGGATGCTAAAATAAGGGTTATATATCCGAGCGAATAATCGAGCAGACGAACAAACTCAATAATCGTAATAATAGCATTAATGGGTATCCGGGGTATCCGCAAGCGATAGATAGAAGGAAAACTTACTAACTTCATAACTATTCATAATAAAACCGCACATAATATAACATCTTACACTACCAACTAACAAGAAAACACCGATCAATGCAATCATGGTCACAAGTCTACGTGTGTGATGCCTTTATAATTATGTTGGCCACCATAATTATAATTGCATCCTTTCACACGTATACTTACTTCTAAGATTACACCTCTCAATGATAACGCACATATAAGCACATATACCACATTGCACATCTTAAACCAGTCCAATATGACACAGAAAGGATGCTTCATCAAAGAAATACTTACTTATATAAAGATAAAATCGAAACGGCACAAAGGAACGAAAGTCTCGCAGCGCCTCCAAAATACGAAATATCTGAAAGAATTAATCAATAGCATCGTAACGAGGTAAAAGACAGAATAAACTTATGTTGGGCCTCGCTTGGGTTTGACTTTGCCTTCGCAAGAGTCACCCGACTCCGCGGGTCAAGGCCTACTACGAGCATTCGACAAGCGATCAACTACCATATCTCCTTTAGTTCCATAAGAGGCTCCTTCTCAATTGGCTCCTCTTTTGGATCACTATAGCGCTTAAGTCTAATTGGGAAAATGGTTCCCCAACAAAACTTTTTACGGATAAGGGAGTCATAACTATAAATAGTAAGGAATTAATATATACCATATTAAATAATAGTAGACAAAATAGCTAAATAAAAGTTAGACAAAATAAGATAATAAAAGCTATATAATTAGGGGAAGTATAACAGTTATAATACCAAACACTTAAGCCCTAAAATGCATCTATATGAAAGACTCCTAGGTTATAGTCTAGGTCAAACCACCTACTTCTCTATAACCAAAGGCTCTGATACCAATCTATCACACCCCGCCAAGGCGGAAACACAAAGCGTAACATCATGGATATCATCACAACATAATGGTGTCAACAATAGAGATTCACTATATGCATAACTAAATATAAAAGACACGATATGTCATGACAATACCGAAAACAAAGGAACTGCATCTTGTATTAATAAAAAAGGGGTCTCATCAATACAAAGACAATGTATCACAACCCTATTAAACCTAATAACATTCAAGAATACATGCAAACAATTATGAAATAAAATCAAATGAGAACTTCCAATGCCATCCTAATGGTCTCTCTAGCCACTTTTATTAATTTCAACCCCTTCATAACGCTCACCTGAAAATGATGCTTAAAACGTTAACACAATGGTTGGTGAGAGTCATAGGTTTTACGACACCATTACAAGATTTAAATCAATTATTGTGATTATAAAAAAATGAAACATGGCAGGACAGTTAAGCTAACTATTATACAGGCTAACATGCATACGTACAAAACAACCATAACTGGGACGGAACGTGTCCCACAATCTAAATCGCAAAGCCATGGGTAGAATCATCACCCGAAGCCAAAGTCCATAACATGGGTAGGAACGTTGTTAGCCTCAATTTATTGAGTCGAACAAAGAAGCTCGGCCAGTCTACGATGGAGCTTCGGTCTTTAATTAGTTAATGTTGTAATAGGAAAGTATCGGGAATCGGGCTCGATAGTTAAACTAATATTGTATATGTTTCGGGTTTAATCCCAAGCAAAACCCGAGCCCGGGTCCTAGTTAAATATCCCGCGCGTACCTTTAACGTGACAGGGTATATAAGCTTTTTCTTCCTTAGAAAAAGTTAGTTGTTTCATTCCAATATAATTCTTCTTTTCCATATTTCTCTCTCTCTCAATTCTCTCTCCTCTTTTCTCTCTCTAAACAACTCACTCTCTTTCTCATTTTCTTGTTCCGATTTCGTGTTTGATTTTATGAAGTGAAGTGTTACGGGATCCTACAATTGGTATCAGAGCAAAGGGTGGATTCGTGATTGATTCGTGTGGCTAAACTAGCTCAAATTCGTGGCTTATTATGTGAAAAAAAACCCCACGACTCAAAAAATTTTTTGGTCTAATGGTTTGTTAATCTTGATCTTTTCTTGTTCTACACATCAAAGAGGCTAGGTTGTATCAATTTCGTGTGTTATACAAGCTCAAAGTTCGAATTATAAACTTTAAAAGGTTAGTGTTCTTCGTGGAGAGTTGCTTCATTTTTAATGATCCACGAAGAAATTGATGTTATTGGAAACTTAATCTTAATAAGCCATCCTAGTGTTGCATGTTTCTAGCTTAAGTTCGTGGTTAAAAAGCTTATTTGGTATTAATTGGCTCAATTCGACCTAGTGATCTTAGTGGAGTTAGGTTTGTTATAATATTTTTTTCTACCCCGAAGGTTTACCAAAATAAGGGACAAAGATACTCGAAGAAATTTAGGAAAAAGTCAAAGGCGAGTTGATTATTTTAATCAACAAAACAACCGGCGGTTTACCTATTTTGGACGGCGAGTTGCTTAGTAAGGTGGCGGTTTGCCTTTGTTGAAGGCGAGTTTCTTGTTTACGTGGCGAGTTACAACAGGTCCATGGCCGATTGCTTTATAAGATGATTGGAATATCTTATTCTCGGCCCGAGTTGTAAGACTATGGCTAAGCGGTTGTTTATTTTTAAATACACGGCGAGTTGCCACAAAAGACAGCGGTTTGCCAAAGTTTGCTCACTAAAATCACAAGGCGGTTTGTTCAAATTACTCGGCGGTTTGATTATTTTAATAGGCCGGCGAGTTACTAAGTTAAGCAGCGGTTTGGTCTTAATTACGCGGCGGTTTGCTTAATTCAAGGAGGCGGTTTGCTCATTATTTTAAAGAAATTTTCATATTAAGCAAATTGGACTTTGGACTTTAATCGACAATCATTAAACCTAATCTAAGCATAATAACAAACCGTAAACAAGGACTTAAAAGACTAATCTAACAACAAACAAACCTTAAACAACAATCAATCATTCATTCACGGTTTTTCTAGTGATTCTATAAAATCCCGTTAATCAGTTATCGGTTTTAATCATAGACGAGTAAAATCCCGTGAACATGAATTGCATTCAAAACCACAACATCAATCACATCACATCCACTTAAGATCCAACAAATCTTTTTCACTTCAATTCACGATAAAATGGAAAAGAAAGATACCTTATCTTCGTGTTCGGAATCAGAAGAACAACAAATGCAACTAATTCAAGACAAATCAAAAGAAAGTTGCATGGTATCTTTTCAACGACTTCATTCACACCTCAAGCGTCCTTCTTACAAAACAATAGATCTTAAAAGGAAGTCGAACCGAGAATGTATTCGGAACCTGGCGTTTGCAACACTATTCTGGTCAAGACTTGAGATTCTTTACAGGCACGATGTAAACTAAACATGGATCAACTCAAAGCGACCTTAATAACAACGGAAATTTCAAGAGATTGGATCCATGGCTTCTTTTAAAGTTCTCAAGACCCACAGTTTTCAGATGGGGGTTCATCAGTCAAAGATTTTATTTGAATGATAATATATTTGTAATGTCACGCAACTACTTTCTACATAACATCTTCAACTTGATATTTCCCGAATTCCGATGTTTGAGACACTGGTCAATTCATGGAAATATGTCAAAAAGTCGATTGTGAAAGAGCACTGCATAAAAGAGAGCCATGACAGACAGGGTGAATGAAAGACAGACGCAACGAACAAGGGAAAGGTTGATATGAGAAAGAATAGGATGTTAGTCAGTTATCATTTAAAAGCAATGGGACAGAATCATAAGTGCAGGATACAAGCAGCAGATCAGGGAATGATGCACATGTTGATGAGGCAGATATCAGACCCATATATGATGAAGAGCCAAAGGCTGAGGTACAAATGACTGCTGATGATAATGTATCTCTACAGGACAACAACATACTGAGCAACCTGAATCCCAATAATAAAAGGAGAGGTTGACCAGGAATGCTGATCTAATGTTATGTACACATCGTCCTTTGCTGCTAATTAATTGAACCAGGAACACTGAACTCTCAAATAATTACTCGAGTCTAGAAAATGTTATGTTCTCAAAAAGTCTATTTGCCAGAAGTTGTTGTTTAAAAAGATTTTGCAAAACTCGAAGCATATTGTATTAATCTTGAACTACAAATGGAAAACAATGTTTTAAAATCAGGGCAACAAAGTCAATTTTTGAAAGAGAAAGGTAATGAAGCCAAGGTTAATAATGACATCGATGAAATTGAAACAATAAAGATCGAATTGGAACATAGTGTGGCTAAATTACTTGTAGAGAATGAGCTGTTACATAAGGAAAAAGAGCACTTGAAACAGACTTACAAAGATCTTTTTGATTCTATCAAAACGACACGAGTTCAGACCAAAAACCAAGGACATTGAATCTTTATTGGAACCACAACTGAACAAAAAGTCTAATTGAAAATGTGATGTAATAGCTCAGAATTCAGAAGAAAAAGGGGTTTGCAAATTGCAAGCATAAAAAATGAGTTAAGGAAACTAACAAGAAATAGTGTGAATACTAAGTTTGCAAAACCATCAATCTTGGGGAAACCAGTTTTACAACCACACAGAAACCAATCAGTTGTTAGACAACCGACTGCGTTTAAGTCTGAACGACCTAAAATTTCAAAACCACGGTTTGCCTCCCAAGTTGATGTGAACAACGACTTGTCAAAACCAGTCACTACACATTATCTACCTAAGAGAAGAGAATCTGCCCATGCAAAACCTCATTACATGACCTAGTCATCTAGGTATAAGCTCAAATGACATTATTTCATAATCAATACTTGGAGGAGGTAAGTAAGAAAAAAAGACACCAAGGACACTCTAGGAACTCTAGAAAATTTTTGACTCCAAACATTTTGGTTTGCTCGACATGTCAGAAAGAAATTGTGTCTTGTATGCAAATCATGCTTCCTGTGCTTACAAAAATTCCTGAAAGAAGTTTCCAATAAACTCGCAGTGCTAAGGTTCCATACCAATAGACACAACGACCATTAACAAACCCGTAGAGCAAACTCAGGGGTTGCCAACGAAACCAAATAGAAGATCCCAAAAGGACATAGGTTTTCAATATAAAAGGACTTCCAATTGTGCATGAGGAAAACAACAAGTCCTAGATCTTGTTTAGGTCGGCAACCAACGGGTAGAATTCTCAGACTCGTTTGTCTTAGATGGGTTCCAACCGGAAAGATATTCACCTCTAGCACAACAAAGGTTGACAGTGAACCCCCAAATGGTTCAAATGCAGATATCACTAACCAATGTGAAATCGAACAAGCTCTTGATGTCAGTGCATGGTACTATCGTAGTTACAGGTACCATCATTCATCCTATAAAGGAAGGACTCAGTGTTTGGTTTGCGAAAAGACAATATTCCTCAGCAAAACAGGGCTGGCCTTCAAGGACATTTTGATCCTGATGATTCATCATATGGGAGTTTCTGCTTGAAAAAAACCACTTCAGGCCCCATCTCCTTTAATGTTCAAATGACGTTTGAACACAACAGTTCAAGCCTCGGTCATCAATGTCTAATGATGTCTAACAATAACAGTTCAGACCTCGCTCCACAACGACATATGGCGTCTGCTGAAAATAACACTTAAGGCCTCGATCCTCAATGTTCAAATGATGTCTGTTCACATCAGTTCAGGCCTCGTTCTTCATTAAATGACTTCTGATCATAACCGTTCAGAACTCGGAATTCACGACCACAACAATGAACCGTTAAGTTCAAAGCTGGTTCAAAAGTTGTTCCTTCTAGCAGTCAAGACAGCTACATCACAACAAGAGTTGGAATTACATTCCCAATTCATTATTGCAATGTGAGGACAACAAGGTAGTAAATAAATACAAATCACAAAAATAGATAATTTCCAATAAACAGGATTCTTTCGACATGTCTCTTGGAATCGATAACATTTACGTGCTTAGAAATATCGATTAACATTGACACGGGTGTGTAAATGAAGTTCGAGCGAGAGTTGCAAATAGTTTCAAAACATGTCCTTTTCTAGAATTTTCTAGCATGGCTTATGTTGCATATATAATGGCTTATGTGCAAATATCAGTACATAACCCGGACTTCAAATAAAGGAAGGTTTATAACTTATCCTCACAACGAGAAAATTAACGTTTCTCGGTCTTGAGCTGTTCTTACAAGACATTCAATGTTTTTAGCTCAAGAAAAAGGATAGTGTACGTATCAGTGCGCTTACCCTTAGCGTTAGAAGAGAAGTCCTCTAACATTTGGTTTTTCAAAAAGTTGAACACAATTTTTCAAGAATTTCTCGATGACAATTCATAATCTTTCAAAATTGTGTGTTCAACACTCCAACCCTCACAATGTTTTCAAAAGACAACAATTTCTCAATTGGTCCTATTTTTGAGGGGGAGTTTTTTGAAAAACAAAGTTTTAATGTTTTTGGATACATCAACAACGACAACTCTTATGTATTCAAAACATTATCAAAATGTTCCAAACCATTCATGCTGATAATATTTTCTCCCCACATAATTTTCAAGACATATTTTAATCACAAGGTATTTCAAAAACTAAGTGTTTATTATTTAAAATAAGGGGAGAAAATGTAATTAAAATATGATCTATTCGACTCAATGTGCTGAAAAGTAAGAAAAGGTTTTATGGTTTGATCTTACACCCAACAACATCTTAATTTCACGACGATTCTGAAGTCATAAGGTGGTTAGGTTAGGAATCAATCCTATGATCCAACCAGAACCGGAGGATCTACCCAAGGATAATCCAAAGTTAGAAATAGCAGTCCTTAGGTATGATTGGAGATGAATGTATATGGGAATAATGCCGACTAAGATTGAGCTAACACTGGAAAAATCACAACAAGGTGTTAGTAATGACGTCTTGGTAAGCATTGAAGGCGTTGAAGAATTAAAAAGAAATGTATGGATAAAGGGTGTAAACAAAGAAGCCCTCCATACAACTTAAGCCAGAAAGGGTCAATACATATGCTGTCAGAATCACATGTTGATTGCTGACATTGAAGACGACATCATGGACCTAGTGATGCAATGCACAACGACATCATGGACCCAGTGATTGCAATGCAACCCTCTTCCCAACCTTTCGAGGTTTATCTCAATAGAAATTGTACATTTGTCATGGAGGATTACACACGTTATCTATTGACATTCTCTCTCCGAGATCGTTGATATGTGAAATAGGTGGCTAATTGCTCAAGCCTCCGAGTCTAATCCAAAATGCACTAATCGTGTCTAGAAGCCCAAGAGATCAATAAAAAATCTTCGTTAGGACACCATTTCCATTTCAAAAACTTGTTGAACATAATCAAGTTCACAAGCTGTTAACAAGAGTCCTAAAGCACAAATCTGCTTGTGATATTTGCCAGAACATCGAGTGATACTATAAAGTATTCTAATGGAAGATGGGAATCCTATTGAGTCAGCTTCAAACAACTCTTGGTTAGGTGGACTTATGCGTGTTTCTATATGAATCCAATCTTGTGACACTGGAATAATCGATTTGGTCCAGTAATGAATTGACGGTTAATGAATTTTTTTTTTTATAAAAAGTTTAAACTCCCGATGTGTTACAAAAATGCTTTTACAAGGTAAACAACGTCGATTGATTTTCAAATCAATTTTCTGATTATCACTAAACGTAAAAAACCTGTAGGTTAAATCCGGTGGTGACGGTATCCCATAAAAAATACCAAAGTCGTATTCATTACCACATATTCATTGCTCATTCAACAAAGACAATCATCATGAAAGCTCAAGATTTTAAAGTCAAGACTTCCGCTAACTCTGATTTGAAGCTTTTAAGATAGGGGCATTGTATTGACGAATGTTGGTCAAAAGAAACAAGATCGCAAGGATGGCATAACGATAAAGACAATGAACAAAGGCTCAAAGTAAAGATCGCAAAAAGCATGAAGGAACAAGCATACAAAACAAATAAACAAACGAGTAGACCAAGAACCCAACATGAGTTTAACGGACGAAACAATCTCATTGATTCATGAAGGGTGTCATCAATGAACCTCACTTCGAGGGAGATTTGTGGCCTCAAAATAATTGTGTCGAACATGAAGTTCGTTTCATTATTGTATTTAAGTCTCGGTCAATCAATTAGTTAACGTTGTAATAGGAAAGTATCGGGAATCGGGCTCGATAGTTAATCTAATATTGTATATGTTTCGGGTTTATTCCCAAGCAAAACCCGAGACCGGGTCCTAGTCAAATATCTCAAACGTCACTTAATGTGTCGGGGTATAAATACTTTTTCTTCTTTAGAAAAAGTAACCAAGTTGTTCATTCTAAAATAATTTTCCTTTTCCTATTTTCTCTCATCTCTTTCTCTCTCTCTACAAAACAACTTACACTCTTTATCTCTTTTCTAGTTCGATTCGTGGTTCGTTATATGAAGTGAAGTGTTATACGGGATCCTACACATATTTTTGAAAAAAAGAAAAATACAAAAATATAAAATTTCAAAAAGAAAATACAAAATCAAAAAATCAGAAAATGGTTCAAAAAATATTCTTCTCGACATGTCTCTGGGAATCGATAAACCATTTAACATACCTAGGAAATGTGATTATTATCGACACGGGCGTGTAATGAAGTACGAAAACAGGAGTTTACAAAAAGTTTTCAGAACATGTATTTTCCTAATTTCTTAATGACTTGTAATCACTTCTCAGATTGCAACTCGGACCCGAAAGACATAAGGAAAGTGTACGCATAAGTACGCTTATACTTAGCGTTAGAATGAAGAAGTCTGCTAACATTTGGTTTTTCAAAAAAGTTGAACACTATTTTTCATGAATTTCTCATTGACAATTCAATTTCTTTCAAATTGTGTGTCAACACCTCCAGTCATCATATTGTTTTTTTCAAGGACAATTATTCTACATTTGGTATCATTTTTTTAAATGAAGTCAAGTTCTGAGGGGGTGTTTTTCTAAAAAACAATGTTTTAAATGATTGTATGGATAATCACTAAGATGACACTACTTTCTATATGTAATTCAACACATTGTAAAAGGTTTAATAAACATCTAAGGAATAATAATGGACTATTCAAATAGATTGATTGTTAGAAGATGATTAGTGGTTGAGCACAATTTTTCAAGAATTCTTCAATGACAATTCCATAAATCTTTCAAAATTTGTGTGCTCAAACTATGTTAACCTCTCAAGTTTATATTCCTTTTAAAACTTTGTATCATGGTTTTTGTGATCAAACATATGTAAAAATCGAGGGGAGTAATTTTGTTCCATTTAAATTCATGCCAATGTATAAAAGTTTTCCTCCCATGGTATTTTCTAAGTCAAATTTTAATCACAAAATTATTTTCAGAAACTAAGGAATTAGTATTAAAATAAGGGAGATAATGTATTTAAAATGTGATCTTAAAATAATAAGGTGATCTTATCGACTCAAAGTGATTGATATTCTTCGAAAAAAGTTTTTTATTTTTTTGGTGTTACGATTCTACCCTTACAAGCATCGTATTTCACGGAGATTCTGAAGTCATAAGGTGGGTAAGGTTAGGTATTTGTCCTATGTCCATTCCAGAACTGAAGGGATCTACCCAAGGTACACTCCATAGTTAGAAATAGCAGTCCTTAGGTATGTTTGGAGATGTAATGTATATAAAAGGAAGAATTGCCGAATAATGTTGTGCTAACACTGGAACAATTCACAACAAGGTGTTAGATTATGACGTCCTTGGTAAGCATTGAAGGGTTGAAGAACTAAAAAGAAAATGTATGGATAAAGGGTGAAAAGAAAAGAAGCCCTCCACACATCTTAGGCAGAAAACCGGGTCAATAAATATGCTGTCAGGAATCCACAATGTTAGATTGCTGGACATTGAAGATGGGACATCATGGACTAGTGATGCAATGGCATAAACCCTCCCCATCCATTCGGTTTCTCTCAACGAAAACTTGTCATCGTTTGTCACGGAAATGACACACGGACTTCTATTGACTTTTCTCACTCTGAGTTAGTTGGATATTGAATAGGTGGCGTCTGCTCCAGCCTCGGATTACTAAACCAAAACGCATAACCGGAGTCTAGAGCCAAGAGATCCATATATAAATTCTCATTAGGAAACATTTCCATTACTAAAAACCTTGTTGATCACAATTAGTTCACAAGCTGTTAACAAGAGTCCTTACGCATTAATTCTTGTGATTATGCCAGAACATTAGAAGTGATACTTATGTACTCCACAATGAGATGGAATCATGCTGCTAGCCAAGCATCAAAACCAAGCTCTTGGGAGGTGACTTGACGAGATAATTATGAATCAAACTTGTGTCAACTTAGGAAAGGAAAACGATTGGTGCGATCATGTGAATCAAAAATCTTGTTCCAGGAAAATGAATTGACGGCTTTAATCAGAAAAGATAGTAACTATCTGATTCATTTCTTACCGTGTTGTATGCTTTGAGCGTTACGGTATTGGAGAACACTAGCAAGGCATGGTAAGTCTAAAACACCTGTGTTAGAAAGATTACTACACTTGAGCTGGAAACCCTGTCTAGGAGATCCTTTGATTTACATGTCAAGGTACAGGTATTTTAGTACTGTAAAAACAGTCCTACGAAAACCGAAGGTTAATCTAAACCATAAAATCCAGGACGAAACGACAAAGCCCAAATTCGTCTACACGCTTTATTGCTAACTGTTTTATTTCAGGGATGAACAACTAAAGATGGAGATGGTGATGCCTTTTTCCAGCTGAAGTCGGATCATTACACATGATCTGCTCAACTACAAAGACATACTATTGCTCAAGATTCAAAGATCATGAACGCTTAGAATTAAAGACAAAGGGACTTCCGGCACAACTCCTATAATAAAAACAAGATCTTCCTTCAAAAGATATCAAGGTCTATCAAGGGAGATTGTAGCAGATTTCCAAGAGTGCAAAAGTATGGAGCATGTTGGTCAAGGACACAAGATCGCAAGGGTGGCAAAGACGCTCAAGACGAAAGGATAAAGATTTTAAAGATCTCGGACGCAAAGGGACGAAGTCAATAGACAATGACAAACGGGCTGAAGATCAAAGATCACAAAAGCATGAAGGAAACCCCCCCCCCCAACAAAACATATAAAACAACATAAAAAAAACCCTACAACAAGGAATAAAGACCAGACGATACGCCGTATCTTCCTTGATGGATACGGCGTATTGGTCTTCAGAATAGTAATCTTCAAAATATCTTCATTTAAGCTCCAGAATGCGCGCCTTTTGCTAACTTTCACCAATTACTCCATAATTACTGCAATTCTCAAATATAAACGATTAAGTAACAATTCTTTGCAATAACTATACAAAATGGGTTAATAACATGGGATAAATGATGCTATAAAATAGACGTTATTTGATGTCATCAAATATCCCCCCACTTGAATCCTACTTGTCCTCAAGTAGCCTTTAGAAGTTTATAAAAATGTATCCCTAAGGATATTTTCCGTTAAAGCATTTATTTGATCCATTACAAGTACACAACCAAACACCTCACGAAATAGGAAGATGAAAACACTCAAATCACTCAACTAATCTATGTGGTAACATGTAACTAATTCGCTCAATTGCTCGGTCGTGACGAGTATTCTATCATAAGCTTGGCAAGGATACACATCTCCACCACTAAAGCCAAGGAGTAACAAGTTTATAAAGGTAAATATGAGTTTTTGTATGGAAATGCTTACGGTTGATCATTCTACAATCTTTCACCAGAAGTACCACTCCAACAAGGCAGCTAAAGCACACATACATGACCATAACAACGGAATAAACATGTGTGTTCGATCACATCCTTATTTGAATTTAACCAACGGTTAGGATGAAGAATGATATAGGGTAGGAACCTTCTAACTTTCACCAAAATTCGTACACCAACGAGGCAGCTAAGACATGCATACATGGCCGTAACGACGGAATAGACATGCATGCTCGAACAAGTCCTCATTCGCGTAAAACCAGAGGCTAATCATTAGGTGAGAGGGAAATAAATTGTTGTTAAATAAAAATCAAGAAACAAATAGATTAAGACTAAGATACAAGTTGCTAGACACTTTTTCCCGACCGTTACCATGACAAAGACACGACTATTTACAACGTCTTGATCATCGATAAAAAACAACAACCTAAGTTGGTGTTCCCGTAACGGTCAACTTCCCAATCATCCCAAAATTTTACATACTCTACAATGTAAGTGGCGATATCTTCCACTTTGTATAATACTCTACATCGTTGCTTTTTTTGACGTATCAATGAATAATCGATCCTTCGTGTAATTCCTTTGGTAATTCCTTTGCGAAACGATTCTAATTTTTTCAATTTTTTTTCAACTATATACCAAACTCGAAGTAGTTTCACCGTCTTCATGATCATAATAATTCCGGATAATTCCTTCGATAGTTTCTTCATTCTTCGGACTCACTATTAATTGTGATAGTAGTAAAATCACATGAGTTTTGACTATAATATACATTCCCATTTGCAATGTGCAAATTTCCAACCGCACCAAAGATAGAAAATGACACAAGACTCAAGAAATAAAAACTTTACACTTTAAGCAACTAGCAACTATAAATTAAACTTAATCTAACAGGGTAGGTTAAGGTGTAAGGGTGTAACGAAACAAATAGTTGGTGTAGTTCCTAAAGGATTGGCTCTATAGGTTGTTCTAGTGGATCTTCACTCTAAAGATAAGAGTAGAAAAGGTATTAAACTAGAGTTTAACTAACCGGTGTAGTTAGTTAATAAGCAACATGGAAAGGCGATTTGGGTGTAATCCTAAAATTTACCAATTTAAACAAGTTACTCCAGTCTAAATCCATAGTACTCAACACGTGGTCTCGAGTGATATACCAAGCCAAGTTTTAAAGTCTACAACATCACCGGCACACTCATATTTTATAGAATTTGGGTAAACATTTAGAAACGAAAAGGTTAAATCCTCACAATATCTAACAAGGGTTATTGTGTGCGGGTTATGTATCAAGTAATTTCACAAAAGTATGCTTGAAAAAAAATTAAATTTGAGCATAATTTAAGCATTTTAATGTAAAAATTAGGACAAGTAAACATTCTAACTCCATCCCCCCACTTGAATTATATAATCTCCTCGTTGTATATATAAAACATTAAATACTGGAATTTAAAAAGAATTAGAATGAGAAACTCCCCTGATATTTGCTCGGTAGATTCTCCAAGTTGCATTTATGAGCAAGATTGTGTGCTGGAAAAGTGTTTGAATCATAGCACGAACAACACACATATAGAATTCTAGAAAATATACATTCCACCAACTTTGTCGATATTTCTTTCATGAGGTCCTATCTTGGTATCTACGGTTAATTTAAACTAAACTAAACAAACTAATTACGGGTCAGTTTGGTGAATACGGCGTATCAGGTTAGTGATTACGTCGTATTGCCAGAACTGACAATAATGTTTTTAACGTGCAAGAAAATAAAGACTGATAACGTCCAAACATTCAATACGCCGTATGGTATGGGGCAGATTCTGACGTAAAGTGTCTGAGAAGACAGACTCGTAACAAAATTTAAATAACAATTCGTTTGTCTCTTCGGGAAGCACTTTGTTACAGCGAAGTTTAAGTAGAATATTCTTTAGCTTCTATCTGTTACTCATCTCGTATTCACCATCCTTTGTCCATTATCCGAAATATTTCTTAGTAAGCTAGGCATGCCTCTTTTCTTGTGAGAGTAAGATTGTCATATACGTCTTCTTTTATAGCAACATACTCATCATCATTATTGAACGGATATTTGATCATCATATATCTCCTTGCATTGCATACCGGCGACTCACGAACTTCACATAATTCTTCTCTCTCATGATTTATTTCATAAGAATCATCATAGTTTGCATATATGTTCCATCGTTTCATTTGTTCAGAATGCGACTCATCATCATCATCCTTGATAAATCCTTTCATGACAGCTTTGTTTCTTAAAGCCTTATTTTTTAATTCACAATCTTCCAAAGGTTCATACCATTCGTAATCCTGATAATTGAGTTGGCTTCCAATAATGTAAGTTTCGGGTAAGTTTCCTCCATTACAGTATCCATCATCTCTCCAACTACAGGTTGGCCATTCTGAACATCCAGTCTTATAATTGAAAGGCTTGCACGTATGTTTGACTGGTTTTGGATCTTTCCGTATTCCATTATTAATCCATGGCTTGTCCTACACCCATGGTACATCTTTATTCCATTTGTAGATCCAGTCGTCTTTGTAATCTTCATAGGTCATAAACCTCATAATATCCTTCGTAAGTAAGTCCGGATCTACTTTGAGAAGGTAATTAAATTTGTTTGAATGCTGAACAGAGAGGTGTCTCGTCAGTGAGCTCTACTTCATCATCTCCTCTGATCAAGTAAATCCATAATGCTTTCATAGTATAATGATCCGTGGTCTTGTAGTTAAAATTTTTTGATGCCAACCATTCAATAAATGCAACATCAGACGAATCATACCCCATGTCGTCATCAGCTTCATGCTCCGAATCATCATCTATTTTCGAGTTACATGGGATGTTAGTAACTTCAACTTCATATGTGAATAAATCATTATCCATTCCGCTTAATCGACTGACTTCCTTGTTGAAAACCTCAAGTGGTGTATCGCAAGTGAGCGAAACATCTTCGACCTTAACATCCTTAATTTTATCGAACTCTCCTTTGATAACCTTTGTCATTCTTACTGAAAAATATCTAGAAAATTATCAGTACAACCATCGAAGAAATGTATATATAAAACTTTTGGGCTTTAAGTTCGAGAATAGAAAAAAAATTTATCAGATGATCGATACGCCGTATCCAATGGAAGTGGATACGCCGTATTAATCTGCTGGGATGAATACGTTGGATTGGACAGAAAGCTGGATATGCCGTATCCAATGGAAGTAGATACACCGTATTCAACTGTCGACCAGAATAGTGTATATAAGAATAACAATTAAATATGCAAACAAATAAATACACAAATATACAAGCAAACAATTAAAGACAAATAAACAAATATTACATAATATACAAGGAAATACACTAATCTAATTACACTAATCCTACGGGTTAGATCTAATCTAATGTTAAAAACCAAAATATCAAATAAAAATCAAGATTAATTTTCACTCCGAGGCAGTGGCGTCAAAAACTTGATGTGTCGTTGTGTGGTGTATATTTTATTGATTCAAGTTTTAAATTTATATTTTGCCGACTAAACCAAAAACAACACTTTAACGGGCAATGTACCCGATCGGTAGTAGTTTCATAGTAAGTAGGGTGTCGAACACTTAAAGCGAGGTTAAATCTATTAATTTAATTAATATCTTAGTTATCTAATCTATGTTAATTCTACTCTATTCTAAACCTATGTTAAACCTATGTCAGTCTAAATCCTAATTCTAACGGGAAAAGGGGGTTTTCATCCTGAGAGACTGGCACGATTTGGTTGGTGACTACAATCAATTCAAGACACTTTTACCCACGCAAGCTAATTAACAAAATATAAAAGAGCGGTCGAACCTTATATAAGAAAACTGTATTAACCATTATTAATTCGATTAGAAAGTTGGTTTGTTTATTAAGTGCAATGATTTCTTGTCTCGAGGTGGCATATCATTCTTAAGACTTAGGCGTTACATCATCCTAAGACCTAGACACATTAATTCTGTCACAATTAAAGCATCTGCATAAAGCATCCTTATTTGCTGATTATAATCTATCTTAGGGATTAAAGCAATGGTGATCTTGTTAAACCCTAGCTCATAGAGACTTTACCTACTTACCGCTTAATGGCAATTTATACACTAGTAGTCCACTTGTCCAACTATCCAATGGAATCAGAACGTTACTTGTTGAATTATCTAGGTCACCTGCTAGTCAACACAATCAATAAACCATTGGCAATATCCAATTAACTAGTTAAGCCCGAAGCGTATCCTAGACACAGACTTAAAAGGACAATATTTGTGTAACTATTATTCTAGATGTATAAAATACTATATGGAGAGCTATCCCGGACTCTAGATCTACTTGGTCCACTTCACTAGATCCAGTTGAATGATAGGTCGCATACAAAAGCGCGTAAACAAGTATTAATTGATAAACATAAACAAGCATACAATGATAAATCAAGAAAATCGGATAAAACAAATACCAAACATGATATCTTCGCATATTATGGCTAATACATGAACGGTATTAGCCCTTCAAACTCATAATACATACAAGAGCAAATATTTAGCCAAGGTAAACTAACGCGAGTTAACGACTGATACACCAAAACTGAACGATTTACTAAAGTATATGGAAATTACACGATGATCCTTCTATGGAAATGATAACGTTGCTCGAACCTCTTCTGCTCTTTTTCTCCTCAAAAATTGTGCTTTTATGGTTTAGGTATCGAGAATATGATTTAGCGTACTAAAAACTCATTTTTGAGTTTTCTATTTATAAGTTCTGGAAGTCGGTTAGATACGGCGTATCCAAGTGTTGGATACGGCGTATCCAAGTGTTGGATACGGCGTATTGGGGATTTCTTGGAGTATGGACCATGTCATACCCCGCCAAGGCGAAAACACAGGGCGTAACATCATGGATATCATCAGAACACAATGGTGTCAACAATAGAGAATCACTATATGCAGTATGAGCATGTTGGTCAAAGACACAAGACCGCAAGATGGCAAAGACGATAAAGACAATGACAAAGGCTCAAAGTCAAGATCGCAAAGCATGAAGGAACAAACCTACAACAAACAATGAAGACAAAGACCAAGAACACTCGAGCTTAAACGACAAAAGCAATCTCACTGATCTCATGAAGGAGTGTCATCAATGAACTTACTTCGGGGGAGATTGTTAGCCTCAATTTTATTGAGTCAATAAAGGAAGCTCGTTCCCGTGTTCAAGACCTCACTTCGGGGGAGATTGTTAGCCTCAATTTATTGAGTCGAACAAGGAAGTTCGGTCACTCTACGATGGAGCTTCGGTCTTTAATTAGTTAATGTTGTAATAGGAAAGTATCGGGAATCGGGCTCGATAGTTAAACTAATATTGTATATGTTTCGGGTTTAATCCCAAGCAAAACCTGAGCCTGGGTCCTAGTTAAATATCCCGCGTGTACCTTTAACGTGACGGGGTATATAAGCTTTTTCTTCCTTAGAAAAAGTTAGTTGTTTCATTCCAATATAATTCTTCTTTTCCATATTTCTCTCTCCTCTTTTCTCTCTCTAAACAACTCACTCTCTTTCTCATTTTCTTGTTCCGATTTCGTGTTTGATTCTATGAAGTAAAGTGTTACGGGATCCTACAAACGTTACCCCTAATCCAAACCATAAAATTCATCATATGGTCATGGAGAGGAATGCTATCCCCAATCCCAGACTCTTGGTACCATATCTACGCAATATCATACCCACACAAAGTAGGCGAAACCTCATACCTACAAAGTATGTGAAAACCAATACAACATCATACAACATGCAACACATAACATATAATAGCTACATAAAAGTCCATGCGTAAATTAAACCACATAATCACAGCAATTAAAACATTTTAAAACATATTTTGCATCATTTCCATCCTAAGAGAACACAGTAAAAATGAGACTATGAAACTCACCTGATGCTCAGCTTACTTGACAAAATATTGCACACAATCTAATCATAACAAAACACAAGTTATACTCGGTTAGGCTAAATGCCTAATTCAATGTAACAATCACATGATGGACTTCTAAACTTTATACTAAGTTTATAATCCTTTATATGCATCTCCCTAATCATTTTCACACCCTATATGACCTTATACATTAACTTCCGCTTTTACAGTTTCTGGCTAAATTTTGTAGTCACTTTATGACCACAAATAAAATACCAAAACAC
Organism: Tanacetum coccineum; assembly: GCA_026074375.1. Classification (NCBI taxonomy): domain Eukaryota; kingdom Viridiplantae; phylum Streptophyta; class Magnoliopsida; order Asterales; family Asteraceae; genus Tanacetum; species Tanacetum coccineum. The sequence continues at coordinate 49,801 of BQNB010018358.1, forward strand.
CTAATTGATGGTTCTTCTTACATTCCCTAGCTCCCCAATGAGTTTTGAGCTATTGTAATTTTTTTTAAATAATACTAAGTGGAACTATTTTTTTAAAATTCATCTTTACAAAGTACTCAGATTCGGACCTGAACGCGCACTAAAAAGTTTGACGTCCTTCAAAATACATAGAAGACGTTTTATCGCTAGCCCTTCGAACTAGAGTCAATAGACACCTAAAATATGACTCATGAATTTTGGCTAACCCCAATTTGAATTTTAAGTAGGGGTTTTACTCCTCGAAATCAGACCCAAATCTGACCCGAATTTACTGTTTTAACAACTTTTCTTGCGAAAATTATTTGACTATTTTTATGACCGAGTTATGATTCGTACAAGATGACCTTTCAAAACTGCCAGCTTTTAAATTTTGAATTTACAATAATTAAACCTAATTAACATACCCAAAACCCTATTTATTATTCCTAAAACGATTTTTGATGATCAAAACCCACTAATTACAAAATATTCTTGAACCCTAATCCATTCCATCAATAATTGTTACAAGCTTTAAAAGAATTAAACAAGAATGGAATTAAAGATCATACCTAAACCTTTTTCTTGATTACCCTTGAATCACCACCCTAATTCTTGATAAAAAAAATTCTTCTTCTTGATGGTACGGTCGAACAAAACAAAGGGGGGGGGGAGACTAGATTTTGTATTTATAGGCTACACCTAGTTTCTAAATCCTTATCTAATACTAATTTGTTTCCAACTAAAACTCTTTTTTTTCTCCCTTTTTTTCTTAACCGACCAGTCAAACACCCTTTTTTTATTAATTATTATTATTTACACAAAAACCCTTAACTTTTGATATTTTTATAAAAACCTTTTATTTATTTTAGAAAACCTTTTAAATTAAAACTAAATAAATAACTATAAATTAAATTCATTTCTAAACAAATTTTATTTTTTTCTAACTTATTACTACTAAAATTCACCTAACTAAATTTCTAAACTAAATTTTCCACTCACATGAACTCTTATTATTTAAATACGTAAATACATAATATGTACACATAAAATACATACACACATAAAATTCTACCCTCATTTTCATTGTCACTAAAATGTGAACAAAATGAAATATCCATGACAACCATAACTTCAATCATCATGAGACGATCATGCTCAATAGATTAGTAACCAACTCGCATAAAATAACATAACCACATAATTACCATAACACATATTGAAACTCAAGTTAATGTTAACAGTTTGACTAACCTGCTCAAAGCACAGTTGTCACATAGGTCCTCTAATAGTGCCCAGGATTCTTCGGCGTTTCTGTCACGAAGCTTACCACCGCCTGATTAATTAATGGTTCGTCTTGTGGCGGGATTGACATGGTCATAAAAGAGTTAGACTTGAAGCCAAAGGTCGATGCCATGATGAGGGACTTTTTGGAGTAAGTCCATAAAACGAGTCCATGCTTCAGAGAGAGACTCTCCTTGATGTTGTTGGAACATTAGGATGTCATTGCGGAGTTTTGCAGTCCTTCCCGGTGGAAAGAATTGAGCAAGGAAACGAGTAGTAAGATCTTCCCATATGGAGATGGATCCTGCTGGGAGACATTCAAGCCAGTTGCTAGCTTGATCGCGAAGGAAAAACTAAGATAAACGCAGGCGCGTCCTTTCTCTATGTGCAACATCAAGGTCAAGTTAGTCCACAAGTTTTAAGAAATCCTTGAGATGTTGATTTGGATCCTCAGACCAAAGTCCATGGAATGAGCATCCGTTTTGCACCAATCGGATGGTATCGGATCGAAGAGGCACCACATTGTTCCCTACAGGGAGATCAATGGTGTTTTTATAGCCCTCATGGCTTGGTTTAGAGTAATCTCCAAGAGTGCAGATAGGATTTTCATTTTCTATAGAGGTCAACGAAAATGAGTTACAAACAAATAACACGAAGAAAAGATAGACTACAAGAAAGCTAATATACTAAAAATAAAATATCACTTGATAGGAACCAAATGAGTAGACCTAAGTTAAACAATGATCGAAACCTAACTATTCCCCATGCAGCGGTGCCAAAAACTTGATGTGGGTCTTGTAAACTCGCAAAGAATTTTACAACTCCCTAGCAGAGCACCTAACCGTTGTAGTATAGTAAGGTAAGACTCGGAGGTTGTTATCGTTCTCTAGGAGAATAGGTTGGGAAGGCTCAAACAGAATCTAACAGAGGTCTAAGAGGTTGAGAGAAGATTCTTTTTGTATTTTTATATTTTTATAAAAACAAGTAAATATCATTGGTTGAGAGGTTGGTTTTGGTTTTAATTAATTAAACTAATTATAATAAGATAAATCTAAACAACTTTGGTGATAGCTTATATGGAAAAAATGTATTTACTTATTCATGCATTACTCCTTAGTTTGCTTTTCCAAATTATGTTGCTTTGTCACTCTTGTGATGATCTGTGTAAGTATTTTCTAAGTCATGAACGAATTACACGAACCCGCCGTCTATGTAATATTCCGTTAAGGCAACGCACAAGTAAGGTAGTATGAAGACTATTAAAAGGCCCCTAAGAGTATATCAAATGCAATTAAAACACTTAAAAGGGATCAACCATATTAGGGGTAAGGTGGTATGAAGACTATTACCGATGGTATCCTTTCTACACACTCGCGTTTCCCTAGACGTCTATGACAATTTAATGTCTTATGGCTAGTTTTCTAAAGCTCAACGCGCACATCCATCACAAGAAGCAACATTAAAAGGATCTACAAGCTAAGTTTCATGCAATCATAAGTAAATACAAAAGGGATCTAGCCTAACATGTTAAAAGGAAGTGAAGAACAATAACTAATCATGCAACACATAAACATATTGAATGATAAAAGATAGAAGATCTCACTTGACTAAAACATTATGTTAAGGCTGATACAAAGGGTTTTTAACACCCTAAAAACGGCCTATGATGCAGCTAAAAACGTATTTTAATATTAGGGTTCGGTTCCCAAAAGTTTCACACTTAAAAACCCTAAAAACTGCAGGTATATATAGAAAAAGAAGCCGCGACGGCGTCGTAAGATTCCTAAGCCGTCGCTTTGCTGAATCTTCTAAGGCTTCTTTTGAGGCAGTTACGTTCTGACGCCGTCTTGAGTTTCTGGCGCTGTCCATAACAACCCGCAATTTTCATCAATGTAATTATCCATCTATTAAATTAGATGCGCTGTATCATCCATCTATTAAATTCGATGCACTATATATATATATATATATATATATAATCATGATATATTATATTATTATTTATATATATATATATTTATATATATATATATATATATACTTTTTACAGGAGAAAATTTTTGCTTTATCTCATTTATGCAACGTAACTTGCACTCTAAAGTAAACGGAGCTCACACAACATCAATAAATGCCATCTATATCTATGTTTACATCATGTAAACCTCCTCATATGTCAAGTCTATATTATAATATCATTTTTACCATAGTACATTATCAATTATAACATTCCATTTACGACGGTTATTTCAAAATAAGCATTAAATCGTTAACGTTTATATTCAAAAACCTTATATTATATGTAATGTAAACATATAAAAATGAATGTTACAAGCCTTTAAAAGCATGTGTACAAGTATCAATAAACACATTTGAATATCTTTCTCTCCTGAATCAAGTTACAACTTTCTAAAGCATTAAAGCTCAATGTACAAGTCAATAATGCAAGAAAGTCAAATTAGGTCATTTTACCTCCTAAATCACTTTGGTTTCTTACCACCACTTTAGCACAAGGTACAAGCACTTAATGCATGACTCCTAAACCCTAATCTATCCCTAATCTTAACCCTAATCCATGTTTTAAAACCCTAAACCCTAAATGAAACCCTAAAACCCTAATTTCACTTTAAACATAAAACTAAACCCTAAAACTTAAAACCAAGCCCTAAACCTTAATCCTAAACCCTAAACCTTAATCCTAACACTAATCCTAAACCTTAATCTATCCTAAACCCTAACCCTAACTAGAAATTAAAACCCTAAACCCTAACCCAAAATAAAATGAACCCGGTACCCTTTTCATTCATTTTGACCCATTTTTAAGCAACCAAGCACCTCCATGACACTACCTAGCAGCCACCCTAGAACCTTACAAGCACCCCCATCACCTCATTGTAAGCTACTTGTAAACAAAACCTCCTTGTCACCCTTGTGGTTAACCGTAGCCTCCAAACACCCCTTCCACACCTTCATAGCTAGTTCTAGCCTTCCTTACTCATCCTAATAGCCTCTATTACTCACCTAAGCTAGCTAGGACACTTATCAAACCCTTAGCTACTAAGAAAATTTGGCCACCAAGGGTTTTTGACCTTATATATACGCATACATACACAACACTTTCATTCACACCTCAAACTCATCTCACACACTTAAATAGAGTTATAGCTTAGCCAAGGAAGAAGTATAAGATCCCTAATCTCATAATAGAAGCCAAGAAGCAAGAAAAACAAAGTCTTGAAGTCGTTACTAGGCGTACGAACCTGAAAACCTCATTTTGACCCATTTCTAGCTCAAGTAAGCTTAGTTCTTGTTTAATAAGCTTATAATCTGTATTAGAATGTTCATAATACTCTTAATATCATATATGAACTCTTGTTTGAAGCTTTGAATCCTCAAACCCATGTGCTTTTGGTAAAAACCCTAAAAACGGCCTGTTTTGATTTTCTAGCAAACGAATCCTTTTTCTAAACTTGTGTTACGTTAGAACATCTTATTTTAGCTTATTCTAATAAGCTATAACCTACAAATATCATTTGGAATCTTAAAATAACCTTGCATGGCTTTTTGGACTTGTTTTGCAAATATTTCCATGCATAGGGGTATATATTGTAACTTTCTGAAATTTATAACTAAAGGGGCTAAAAATGTCATTTTCCTAAAGTCATAACTATGAGGGGTTGTTTTGCCAAATTCTAAAGTTAAAGGTTTAATATATATATACTTAAAGGACTAAACTTGTAAAAGTTCATAAACCAAGGGTATATACTGTCATTTTTGTGTTCTTAAAAACATAAAATATAATATTTTTATACAAATTATAAAAATATATATTAATGTTATAACCTGCAAATATAAAACCCGACACATTTGTCGTTATTAATCACCGATCGACGCCTTATAAATCAATTACGTTATATATTTAACGTAACTTATCATCGACTATCTTTTGAAGAAATCTAAAATCTTATCGTATCACATTACTAGGGAGTTTCATGTGAGGGGTTCCATTTGGGTATTTGTTTTGACGAGTTTGCTGGGTTTACGATTTAAAGTGCCCTGGCTCCTTAAACAATACTGCCTGGCCTCTGGAT
>BQNB010018359.1:0-19723 GCA_026074375.1 Tanacetum coccineum
AAATCTTTCTTGACTCTCACAAACACTCTTTTAAAAAAAATTCATAGTGTGTTTCATTAATCCTAAGACTAGTTGAAAGGTGAGGTTAAAGACAAGTTAATTTCTTACTTTAGGATTGTCATTTATTTTGCTTGTGCGAAAAATTATTTGTTGTTATGTATAGTAAGCATAGTTTTTGACATTTTATGTGTATATAAATGATTTTCCTAACCATTTTTATACAACACGCATCTTTTGTAGAATACTATATGTTTATAAAAAGAATATTATTATGTGTGTGTGTTAGAATAATGCAAGTACAAGCAATGTTTAAAAATACAATTTTGTTTTACTTAATTAGTAATGTATTAATTATAATATTTTCTTTTGTTTAACCAACCCATGGTCAAACAAGGCAAGGCGATGGAAATATTTAGACATCTTGTTTGAAGAGAGTTAACGTGTTGGAAATATTTTGGTGACGGGTTTTAACGTGTGATCTTATGATAGTATTTTCCAACATACTAGACACACTATTAAACTCTTAATCCTAAATAGGTTACTACACTCAAAATGATTTACAAGGTGTTTATATAACATTTGTAAGTATATCTATCTATGCCTATATGCAATGCACAAATAATTTTGCAACTTAACGCAAGAGATCTAGCGTAATACCTATTTGGTATAATCCGAAAAACTATTAAAACACAAATTGAAAATAAGGCACATGTGTTTAGATATATAAGTAGCTTAATTACAAATAATAATGATCACTTAATAATATCTAAAGCAATATTAAGACCTAAGAAAACACACATGATCATTTAGCATAACACATAAAGATATTCGTCATCGTTTTGTATATTAGATGCACCGACGTATACATAGCTTGATTTTATTTGAAAATAAAAATAATTTCCTCCCCATTTTAAAAATTAATCAAGATCAATGTTTTCAAAGATACATTGACTAAAAATGCTCGACTTGAAAGAAAAGGTAAACTACAAGTTTTACATCAAAACGAAACATATAGTTTTGACCACTATGTATTATTTTGCATTTCTAACTGACTTAAGTTTAGAATAATGACTTTCAAGTATTTTTAAATGAAACTAGACTCAATTATCTTTAAAATGGCAGGTGGCACGACTTCTACGGACTTACGGTTGATTTTATATGATTTTTCGAAGTTTGCCAAATTCTGCTGAAACAGATAGACGGTCCCCAGAAAGGTGACGGCCACCAAATATATATGGGGGCCGCCCTAAAATTTATGGGACCGCCACCAGTGACCCAAAAACACGTTTTGTGTACAAAATTATTTGGTGACTTAACTGTAGAACGTAGGACTTTAAGAAGTTGTTTCAGCATATAAAAACGTGTTTTGGACGCCATTTCTACTCTTACGACTAAATACAATATATTGACAATTCCAAGCTATTTTTAGAAGACTTTCCTTCAAGCTATTGTACGAAGCATATCTAACAACAAAATTATTACGAATCAAGTAACAAAACACTTTTCATATTTAATCTCCCTTCATGGGTAATTTGATACATGGATCGTACTCTATTTTAAAAACCATTTGTTTTGAAAACTATAGCGACGTGGCTCCTGATACCAATTGTGGAAACCGTAGAGTGAGGGTGAATACGTTTTCCTTTAAAAACTTTAAATCTTTTGTATCAATTACCCGATCAAGTTTGACGCAATGTGAGAAGTGTAGATAATAGGTTTACAATAGCTAACGCATATTCTAACAATATGACCACACTCACAATATTTAGCACTAAGAGCTACACAACCTTAACTAACAAGATATACACAACCATTCACACAATAATGAGCACAATGCAAGTATAAAAGTAACGCGGTAAATGTAAAGAAATAAGTAAAGCTAAAGGTAAAAGAAAATGCAAACTGACACGGTGATTTATAGTGGTTCGGTCACGAAGCTCCTCTTCGCCCTACTCCACTGCTCGAGTATCCAACTCGAGAGTTACTTCACTAATCAACAAGCTCCCTTTCAGCGGAGAAAACCTTATACCAATGCTTACATTATTTTCTGACACTAAGCTAGATGTCGAGTCCTTCTTCGGGTACAACCAAACCCGTTATGTTTTATGGACCAGCATAACAAACCTTGTGTTTTATGGCCTAAACACATAAACCGTGTCGCTTACATTTTTTTCCGACACTAAGCTAAATGTCGAGTCCTAATCTTAGCTAGAACCAATCTACCACTTCACCAAAGTATTTTAAGGCCTAAAATACTAACCAACCCACAATCAACCCTTCCGAATATACACACAATTCGGATCTACACACTACTAAAGATTGGAAGTAATTTTAAAGATAATGCCATGTCATCATCCATTCCATGTCATCACTATTTTTTCTTTTCACTATGTTTTCTTTATTTTTTCGAAATATTTAAATTATAGCCATTTAAGATAAAATTCTGTTTTTTAAAACTTTTTTTTATAAAATTCGTTTTTATTAAAAAATGTCATTCAATAGATTTGAACCTTAGACCTTTGTGATATTAACAAACCACATAACCACTAGACTAGATGGTTTTTTTAGTTTATATCTTGCAACTTAAAATATATAAGCTAATGCAAAAAAGAAATACAAAAACAATTACTTCTAATCTAATAATTTAAAAATCCATTCGACTCATATTATGGCAACTCATATCAATCTTTTATTCTTTTTATTATGCCTCCGAAAAACCCAGATTCATGACTTCCCCAAGATAAACCCTAATATTATTCATTTATTCGTATATACATATATGATAAAACCGAGGGCTTCATAGTGGTTCTTTATACTTATTACTTTTGTTGTTACTATAGCCTACTTTGAGACAAATCGTTAGACAAAGATTAAGCGATGGAAGGAAGGTAAGCTTTTGATATCATGGATCATCTGATCTACGCATATGTGTGTGCATTTATTTTGTTATTTATCTTCTTATAACTATAGGATGGATATGTTATAGTTTATATGGACTCGATCTATATGTAACATATGTTACAAATGAACTAACTAGACTACATAACTTCGTATCTTGACGATGACGAAAGTTCTTCTCTTGCACTTGAGGGAAGAAGGAAAGGATAGAATATTGGATCACATTTAACCAAGATTAAACAAGTTAAATGATCAAATGTTTAGAGAGACTTAGTGAGATCTAGAGAGAGAAAGAACTGAAAGAAATTCGTGTAAAAGAGGTGTTTTTCTGCCAGAAATAGTGCAATATTTATAGACAGGATTTCTAACGGCTAGCTGGTGGCTGTCTCGGCGGTCCCAGATATATTTGGGGGCCGCCAGGCCTATAAGGGGATCAACACTAGACTATGCTCATGTTTTTGTCTTTTTGCGAGGAATGTTGTATCCAGTATAGAAGCTTTCATTTTGGGAGGAAAATCATATTCAAATTTTATTATTTAAATAAAATATTTCTTTATAATTCAAAAATAATTTGTCTAATTAATTTTGAAAAAAATATTTTGTTACATTTATAAAAATATAAAGTTTAAGACAAAAACTTATTTCTTTAATCATCATACAAGTTTAATAGTTGTTTGTACATACTTTATGTGATTTACATCGGGTGTAAACCAATGTCCGTCTTGATGCATACTTGAGACGTCGAGGGATGTTGATGCATGTATGCATTGATGATTTGTGTTTACGAGTAACTTGCGCACTTTACGTTACGTATTACAAGTCACATGTTTGTCATCAACAAAACATAAAGAGATCGTATAGATTAAATATCATAATATTTGCTCTAACAAACGAGATGTTTGACAATACTCATAGATTCTCTGGCTTCTCATAGATATGCTGTAGGTTGATATCCATAGTATCTAAGAAGCATCCTCGCTCGTAGAAAAGGAAATGAGGTATATTGTGCAATGAACATGTAGTTACACATTTTGTATTTAGATTCTTGTTTGGTCTGCTATTTTGGATGAAGCGTTGTTATGTTTTTCAGAGTTCGTCAAGTTTGTTTCTGTAAATTGAGGGTAGAAGTTTGTTAAATTAATATCCTTGTTATTTTGTGATTTTCATATTTAAGGAGAGTTTACTATTAGTGTAAAAAGATAATGATTAATATTTTAATATATATATTTATATATATATATATATAGATTATATATTTATATATGTGCGAAGATAAATAAATAAGAATGATAGAAAGAACTCACAACCACTCATTTAGATTGCTACCTACTAATAACTCATGCATCTCCCCTTGATTTTTTCTCGTCTTATTTAAATTGTGTGGTTAGAATCCTTTTTTATTCCTTATTCTTTCATTTTTATTTTCTTCTCACAAGATCCTACCTTTATTTATATATATATAGTATTATATATATATATATTTATATATATATATATATATAATATTTTGGTTGCTAACTTTTGGATGAAGCGTTGTTATGTTTTCAGAGTTCGTCAAAGTTTGTTTTGTAAATTAGGGTTAAAGTTTTGTAAATTAATATCCTTGTTATCTTGATTTCATATTTAAGAGAGTTTATATTATGTTAAAATATAATGATTAAATTATATATATATATATATATTATATATAACAGAAGGCATTTGACTATTTTTTTAAAACTTTTTTTTATAAAATTCGTTTTTATTAAAAAAATGTCATTCAATAGATTTGAACCTTAGACCTTTGTGGTATTAACAAATACCATAACCACTAGACTAGATGGTTTTTTGGTTTATATCTTACAACTTAAAATATATAAGCTAATGCAAAAAAGAAATACAAAAACAATTACTTCTAATCTAATAATTTAAAAATCCATTCGACTCATATTATGGCAACTCATATCAATCTTTTATTCTTTTTATTATGCCTCCGAAAAACCCAGATTCATGACTTCTCCAAGATAAACCCTAATATTATTCATTTATTCGTATATACATATATGATAAAACCGAGGGCTTCATAGTGGTTCTTTATACTTATTACTTTTGTTGTTACTATAGCCTACTTTGAGACAAATCGTCAGACAAAGATTAAGCGATGGAAGGAAGGTAAGCTTTTGATATCATGGATCATCTGATCTACGCATATGTGTGTGCATTTATTTTGTTATTTATCTTTTTATAACTATAGGATGGATATGTTATAGTTTATATTTTTTGCTCAATAAGATAGGATATCACGTGCTTGCTGGCTTCAGATTAGAAAAGAACACAATTTTTCACTCTTTCAAGGATTGGTCGGCTAGCTATGCGAGGAAGAGACACGTTTTTCGTTCCATGCACACCTAAAGGATGCATAGAGTCATATCTACATAGAAAACCTATCTTTTACGACACCCACCTGAAGAAAACCCTAAATCAAAATCGCTGAATCCGATAAATGTAAGGTATGTTTTCTGTTTATGCTTCTTTACACCCATTTATGATGTATAAAGTATAATATTTAATGATTTTAGGTTGTAAGCATGGAAATTTTAGCGTGCAAATTAGTATCGCCCGGAAGATTCCGGTTACTCAATCAGTGGTGTAGCTTCAGTGATGTACTTTTACTCGGTTAAAAATAGGTTTTTTGGAGTGACACATTTGCAAACGAATAGCTGCTGATAAAGTTTATTAGTAATCGCCTTTTTAATAGGATTATGTTTAGCATCATGTTTTTCTATATGTGCTGCAATGGCCATTTTGCTTATGTGTTTTAGTTAATTCATGATTAAATTTAGGAATAAGTACATTGTAACTAATAATTTTCTGAATTACTAAGTTACTATAATCATAATATAATGCAAGGGATAGTCCTTGATAAGTCTTACGAATTAGTGATCATTACTTGACAGTCAAGTTTAGTTAAACATTGATAGCATACCATATGATAGCATTTCATATTGGAACTAATTTTTAGTGAGTTTACAAAGAAAGAAGTTAGAAAGCAGTGTTCGACATTAGAAAGAAGAGAGTTTGCAAAGAAAAAAATTTAACTGGTTAAAAAAAGGAATATTGTTTGTTGACAGTAGGATTGGATGCGAAACATGTCAAAATCTGTATGGTTTGAAACAACTTATTTAATTTTTAGATCAAAATGACCCTTTAATTGATAAAAAGTACTTTGTCAAAAATTATATCATACTTATTAACGCGAAGGTCTTGCATGTTATCTCTCTCTCTCTCTCTCTCTCTCTCTCACTCTCTCTCTCTCTCTCTCTCTCTCTCTCTCTCTCTCTCTTAAAGATGCTTTAGCTGTTGTGAGGAATGCATCTCAAGCTGCTTCGCTTATTCAAGCTGATTTCAGGGCGCATTCTTTCAAGAAGAGAAAACAAAAAGGAGTTGTTGAACGTGGTGGTACAGATGAGTATGGTATCCTTCCAAGTGACATTGAGGGACTTTCAGCAATATCAAAGCTGACTTATGGAAATGCACATCATCATAATGCAGCCTTAGCTATCCAGAAGAAGCATCGCGGTTGGGAAAGGTCGCAAATATATGGGTATGTAAGTTTTTATGTGTTTCGGGTAAACTGATATTGTTTTTTAACCATAGCAGAATAACTAATGATTAAACAACCTACTACTTGTGTCTAAATATAGTCATTCAGGTGATGATGAAGCAATGGATTTGGGTGAAATGTTAGTAACAGCTGTTGAATATTTCTTGCCACCAACTAGCGGTTGGGGTTTGCGTATTGACATACTTGCTATGTTGCTCACCCGTTCACCAAATATCAAGGTTTGTTCTTATTTCAGTTTTTCTAATATTTTCTTAATTCATTATGAGTTTTTATTGTTACTCAAGCATTTAACTTTGTTTTATCTTTAGTTTGAACGAGGAAGTGTGTTACGTTGTCATGGTATGTCCATTAAATATGTTAATCATGTGGTGAAACATAATAGGTCAGTCGACTGTTATAGGATGGCCAATGCGTATGGATGTTGATTTCTTTAATGTGATGCCGCCTCGACATGCTAAAGATAATGATGTGAGTGTTATTCCCATTTGATGTTCAAATGGTCTTCATTGTCTGCATGTAAATGTGAAGCATCACATCCCAATTACGTAATTCATAGCCACATATCAATATTACTATATTGTCATGTTGAAAGTTTTACTATCTGAACCGTTATAAATAGTATGTGGTTTTGTGAGTCCAATTCACATATCAAAACACACCCCACAATAGCTCACATATAGGAGAGGATGAAATCCAAATTATAGTACCAAAACGATACCAATCCACGCCAAAAAATAAGCACTTTGGAGAAATCATCAGGATCATCATGTTTGTTTTAGTATCTCAGTTATGTATTTGTATGTATGATTTGTTATCAGCAGTAACCTGAATTATCTGCATTACAGGTTTGCACAAACCAAAGTTGATGGCAATGGAAAACCGAGCAGAAGGCGACAACAGTTGTTGGCAATGCAAGTGCAGACTAAAGTCCTAAGTAAGTTGCAATGCAGGTGCAGAGGCAAAAGGCGACAACAATTGCTGGCAATGTAACTCGATAGAAGACCACAACAATGTATAAAAGCCCATGAAGTCCTATGTAAGTTGCAATGTCAAAGTAGATCTTAAATTATATTCATTTTGTAATGGGTCATTTTTTTAGTTTTACCAGGTCATCCATGGATTGTGGACAAGCCTAGAACCTGTTTTTCTTAGGTGGCCTATGAGTATCAGAGAGAAGTTGTGGTTTCCTAGGGCATTGCTGGGAAGCCAAGTGTTGATGCAAAGGTCCGCTAGGAAGGATATTGTCCGTCCTTTGTGGGATCTAAACCTCAGCAATCCTGTCAATAAGACAATATGCGTTAGCCTCGCCCTGGGTTTTATCCTAAGACCAAGCTCAGGCGTAAGAATAAGATATTGGGTAAGGTATGCCTAACGGCCATTCAGAGTATATTAAATGTAAAAAAGGAGAGTTACCTCTGCATTTAATGCCCTGAGTATTTATACTACTCAAAGTACTGTTAGGATATACTGTTTCTGACATCTTGGGAGACGATGAGCTGAGCTATATTGCTTTTTGTCAGCTAAGTAACGTGCTTGGTAAACAAAGTCCCTTGATTTCTGGGTTGACTGCTTTAGGATGGAGGGCATCTTATTATCCAGTGGATAATAGTGTATTTTACATCTTGTGATCCTTTGGTCTTTCCTAATGTCTTTGTCTTATTCACTTACAAGGTTTTGAGTGTTGACAGTCTTTTGGTGTACTTGATATAAAACAGGCCGTTAGGAATATCTTCCTAGCGGCTTTAGTCTAACGGCCATATACATAAACATGTCCCCTCTCAAGTGTTATATCAATGCTTGCTTTGGTATAACATTTTTGTCGTTCTTTCTTCCTTCCATCTTATTCGCTTTATTTGTGTTCATTATTTTTTTATTATTATTGTCAGTATATTCCTTTCATCATAATGAGTGTAGGTTGATAACGTTTATTTACTACCTGCCAAAATTCATGATGACCCTTGGTAAATTAATCGTTGGTCAATCTTGGGAAGGCGTGCCTTTGACACGTGTTTTTTTTACTCACCATCATGTGGTTAAGATTTTGCCACGTCATTGATCTGTTGGACGTGACATTTCGTCTTTTCCTTTTTCCTTTCTATAAATACTCCCTCCTTTTCATTTTTACTGCCATAATTTTCTACCACTTCCCTCAAAGTCTCTCAGGTGTGTTTTTCTTTCTTTCCTTTCTTCTTTTTTTGTTTATCTATTCCCTTCCAGACTCTCTCCATGTCGATAGATCATTCAGATCAGCTTCACCTTCTGGATGCCCCAGATCTAGATCCTTCTTTAGAAGCTACCGTTACCCCTAACTTTGATATGTGTTTATTCCGGTCTACTTTGACCGAAAAGCATGTTGAAAAAATTTCACGGATATATGCATTCCGCTTGACTTACACCCTCGTGCTCCCCCTGCCGGTTTTACTATGGATCAACTATCAAATGATTACATAGGTTTATTTGTTCATCATTTTCGTCAGGGTGGTTTAAGGGTTCCTTTCTTTTCTTTCTTTTTAAGCTTAGTTGAGCATTTTTGTGTTCATATCTCTCAACTCACTCCATTAGGCGTAAATCATGCGGTGATTTTTGAGATGTATTGTCGTGCTTTGAACATAACTCCTACCGTTCCTCTTTTTAGGGTGTTTTATAAATTGTGTAAACAAGGGAATTGGTTTTCTTTTCAAAATCGCGTTGGGAAGGGTTTGAAACTATGTATTAGGGGTGCTCCTACTAGTTTGAAGAAATGGAAAGATAAGTTTTTTCTTATCGACCGTCGGGCAGCTCCTATTGCCATGTCGTGGCGGCATCATGACTCTAGTGTGGCTGATGTTCTTCCTAGTCCATCGAAGTATAATGCGGCCGATGTGGCTACTCTCTTGGAAGTTCCCATCCTGCTACACAAGCCTTATAATAGCCTTTTGTACGTTGCTGGTTTATCTCCCACCTGGAAAGGATTAGGCCATGTTCCTATAATTAAGGGTCCGGGAGGGGAGGGTAATACCCTTTTTCTTTCTCTCTCTCCCCTTTTTTTTAACGGTTTATTGTGTTTTTGTTTGTTTTTCATGCAGTTCTTACTATGGCTGAATTCCTTCGTCTTCCCAATCTTGGTGCTTGCAAGATTGTCGCCGGTGCCTTGCTTCCTCCTAACTTCCCCGTTGATAACCACCTTACCAACCCTGCTGTTCGTCCGGAGGATATTCCTGCTAAGACTCCTGCTATGGAAAAGGCTGAGGTCGCCTGTCCAAAGGTAATTACCGCTAGGGAGAAAAAGAAACAAAGAGCTGAAGAGCTTTTGGCTTCTAGGGTCGTTGGTGGTAGCAAAGTTGGCCCCAAGAGGCGTGCTGGCCAAGAGGGTACCTCTAGGAAGAAAAAGAAGACCGTTGATGCTGGTCCTGTTAATTCGGAGCCTGTTTCTTCTCCTCATCCTTTACATCAAGCTCCTCCCCACCGGCCCTCTGTTGTACCACCTGTTCAAGAACCTGTTGTGGCTGCTCGACTGGATGTTTTACGAGATCAAACCGATGAACCCTTTAATTCAGGCCATGTTCAATCTTTTGCTCATGATGATGGTGATACCAATCCTGGTGATGATGGTCGCGGTGGAGGGGAACAACATGATGACCAAGTTGCTCAGGATGTTGCTATGCAGGAAGGGTGAGGTCATAATGACGATCAAGGTGCTCCTCCATATCCCTCTGTTCCCCAAACTGGAGGTGAACAGATTGTCTCTACCAGAGAAAGTATTTTTCTTCTTTATTATTGTTTTGTGTTTTTTCTCATTATTATTATATATCGTTTTTATACCTTCTTTTTGCAGGTTCCGCCAGGCCTTTTGGTGAGTTGCCTTTCACTCCTGTATGGGGGCTAACTGATTCTGATCGTATGGTGAAGTTTCGACACTGCCGTGACATGATGTCCAACATCTTTACCCCTGCCGACCTTGCATTTTTTAACGATGGTATGGACGATCGAGAAGCCGTTAGGCGATCTTGGAAGCTTCTGTGCCAATCTTCCCAGCAGTAAGCTAACATGTTGCTCCATTTTAAGAGGCTCTATGATGAGAGTGACAAGGTTCAGGAGTCTTGTGATCTTGCTCAAAGTAAGTATGCCTGTTGTAAGAAGAAATTGGTCGATCTCCAGGTGGCTTTTGATGCCAAAGTTTCTGATTATGGTCAACTTTCCCACGATTATAAGGATGCTTTGCGTAGGGAAGAGGCTTTGAAGTTGAAGAATACTGAGTTGGAAACAGGGAAAAAGGCTTATGTTGAGTTAGTTATTTCTCAGGCTCAGCATGTCAAAAGTTAGGAGGTTGCTTTGAAGGATTCTGAGGCTGGTGTTGAGCAGTTGAGACCTGATAGGGAGAGGTTTGCTGTGGCCGCTAGGCAAGGTGAGGTAATTCGTAAACGTCTCATTACTGAGTATTTTCCCACTTTTGTTCGAAGACTTCTTCAGAGTAACGAGTATAAGGAGTTGGTAGGTGAGGTTTTAAGTTTGGCTGTGGGAAAATGTTTTATTAATGGTATTTCCTTGGGCTGGACGCAAGCAGATGTGGATGCTTTGCTTAAGGCTAGTCCTGGTGTCAACCCTGCGTCTTCTGATCTTTTTATGGGTGAATATTTAAAGCTGTTCGAGATGCATTATCCTTATGTGGATAAGGTGACACGTGCCTACCTTCTTGATCCTTCCGAACTCTAGAATGTTATGCCGGATGGGACTGGTCCTACTCCCGGCGGTGGTCCTCGTCCCTCTCTGACGGTACATAGTTAGTTAATATTTTAGGTTTGTAATATTTTATGGTTATGTATCTATGACAGATTTATTATGACATGTATATTTAGCCTTTGTGTTGGGGCCTATTTTTGCAATTTAAGCCGTTAGGCATACAATTCATCTTTCTCTCTCTTTTTTTTGTTTTATGTGTTATTCCTTGGGTATAGACATTACTCCCTTATCAACAGGGGATTAGCAACTTATTGGGATTATACAATTTTATTTGTTCCGCTAGGCATTGACTACGAGTTGTGTACCATTCGGAGGTAGCGAACCGTCCGTCGATTCATTTTTGATTGTTTAACTAGATTGCTAGGCATTGAATACAAATCGCATAGTGTTGTTTGTCAGATGGATTTCGAATCACATTTTATTTGCCTAGACTTTTGGACATTGACCACAAATGAGTTGGTTGGTAGTACCCCACTGATATTTGGATCATATAATAATTTGTCCGTTAGACATTGACTACGCCTGTACCGGTTGGTGATATCCGGTTGACATCCGAGTCACTTAATAATTTGTCTATATAGTAAACACTGACTAACAATGCCGATTGAGGATGATTAGTCACCCATCATAGTCATTTTTTGCTTATGTTTCTATATTTCGTACATGTCATATTTCTTGGAAAATTGCCCTCCCTTATCATGGGACATTGGGCCTTGCTTGCTCATTCATCATCGTTCTAAAATATTACATGTTCTAAACATAAAATTAGAATTTCGAGATTACATAAAGAAAAATAGCTTTCACATATAGCATCTTCGTAGATTGATGGCGTGCCAGGTGCGGGGCACCTCCCTTCCTTCCATAGTTTGCAGTTTGTACGACCCGTTGGCATATGCTTTTATCACTAGGTATGGACCTTCCCACTTTGGGCCCAGCTTTCCTAGATCTTCCACCCGGCTTGCTTCGTTCTTTCGGTATACGTATTCTCCTACCTTGAAGGCCATTGGACGTACCCGTTTGTTGTAATATTGTTCCACCTTCGTCTTGTACCTGGCTTCTCTTACTGTTGCTTCCTCTTCATTTAGTAACATGTCTAGGTTAGCCTTATTTCTTCTCTTCATTGTCTACCCGTCATTAATCATCATCGTTACGATGGTTGGCATGCCCAATTTTCGTGCTGTATGAAATTGCTTCACACTTCCGAAGTTAAGTTGTAAGGTGTTTCTTCTTCGT
The DNA here is from genome assembly GCA_026074375.1 of Tanacetum coccineum. NCBI lineage: Eukaryota > Viridiplantae > Streptophyta > Magnoliopsida > Asterales > Asteraceae > Tanacetum > Tanacetum coccineum. Next base: position 12,455 of record BQNB010018359.1, read on the forward strand.
GCTGTTTTTAGTGAGGTTCCTATGACCCATAGGACGTTGGGCAAACTCATCTACCCACCTTTTCTTCTCTTCCCAAAGTGTTTTTTTATGCCGTTCCATGAGCTTCTTATTTGCCCTTTCTAAAGGCCATTGCTTGAGGATGGCGCAAACACCAGCCGTGTTTTTACTGTATATGTTTTATAGTTTTTCGCACCATCCTTTGAACGGATCGTTCACAAAGTTTGTTCCATTATCAGTGGTGATTATTTTTGGTAGTCCAAACCTGCAGACAATATTATCCCAAACGAATTTTTTTACTTCTTTTCCCGTTGTTCTTGCTAGCGGTTTTGCTTCAATCCATTTTGTGAAGTAGTCTACTGCTACTATCACGTATTTCACCTTTCCTGGTGCTTCTGGCAGTGGTCCTAGTATGTCCATTCCCCATTGATAAAATGGCCAAGGTGCCATAATTGACGTCATGAGTGTTTTCGGCATCCTTGGCACCGGGGCATAGATTTGGCATGAATCGCATTTACGTATTTCCTCCCTTGCATCTTGGTGCATCGTTGGCCAATAATATCCCTGCCGGATTGCTTTTGCAACTACTGACCTTGGCTTCATGTGCATGCTACATGCACCCATATGGATTTCCCTTATAACGTAATTGGCCTGGAGAGGGCCCACACACCGGAGCATCGGCATCAAATATGATTTTTTGAATAAAACCCCTTCTTCCATTACATATTGGTTTATCTTCATCCTTAGCGTTCTAGCTTCATTTTCGTCTTCCGGCCATATACCTTCTTCTAGGCATCTTATGATAGGAGACATCCAATTTTCACCTTCCTCTTCTACAATTGCGTTTATTTCTCCACAATCCATTGATGGTGTATTTAATGTTTCTACCAAGACTTCTTTTGTTAGGTGGTTGAATGCTACAGAAGCTAACTTGCTTAGGACATCGGCTTTTTGGTTCTGGTTCCTGGGTATGTTTTTTATCCGGAAGCTTTTGAAACATTTGATGTATTCTCTGACCTTGGTGAGATATCTTATCATGTTTTCTTTGCAAGCTACATATTCTCCATTTATCTGGCTGGCCACCAGCTTAGAGTCCACCTTCACCGATAATGCTTGTACCCCTATTTTTTTGCTATTCTCAACCCTGCTAACAGTGCTTCATACTCCGCCTGGTTGTTAGTGCTATTGAAAGTCAATCTTAGGGCGTAGGTGTACTCTGTCTTTGTCGGGCTTATGAGTACCAGCCCTGCACCAGATCCTTTTGCGCTGGATGCCCCATCCGTGAAGAGCATCCATTCTTCTTGGCGGTCTTTCTTGTCTTCTTTCGTGTACGTCGTCTCTCTTGGGACCAAGGTATCGCTTCCTACCGGTACTTCGTTCAGGAAATCTGCTAATACCTGCCCTTTGATTGAGTTGCGTGGTTCGTATGTGATTTTATATGCTCCTAATTCTACCGCATATTGTGCCAAGCGACCCGATGCTTCCGCTCTTCCCAGAATCTGCTTTATTGGCTGGTCCGTGATGACTGTAATTGGGTGGGCTTCGAAATATCTTCTCAACCTTCTTGATGCATTTCTGAGCGCCAATGCCAGCTTTTCCAATGGAGCATAATTCTTTTCTGCATCATGAAGGACTTTGCTGACATAGCGGATTGGGTATTGTCTACCATTTCGTTCTGTCATTAGCACCGCACTGACAGCTTTGTCAGATGCCGCTAGGTAAACATATAAATTTTCTTCTGGTGTTGGTGTTGCCAGGGTCGGTAGGTCTAATATGGTTTTCTTTAATTCTTGAAAAGCTTTTTCTGCCTCTTCCGTCCACTTGTAATCTTCTTTGTTTTCTTTGGTGATATTTTTCAACGTTTCAAAGAAAGGCAATGATTTTTCGGCCGATCGGGCTAGGAATCGGTTTAATGCTGCTAGTTTCCCAGCCAAGCTTTGCATCTCCCCCCACGTTCTAGGTGACTTCATTTCAGCTATATCTTTTGTCTTTGCTGGATTTGCCCGAATGCCTTCTGAAGTGACCATATAACCCAAGAACTTTCCTTCTTCTACACCAAATGAACATTTCTTCGGGTTTAGCTTCATGTTTATTCGTCTAAGGTTGTCAAATGTTTCTGCTATATCTGCCAACATGTCTTTCTCAGCTTTGCTTTTAATCACCATATCGTCCACATAAACTTCCAGATTTCGGCCTATCTGTTTGTTAAACGCCTCATCCACCAAACGTTGGTATGTGGCCCCTGCATTTTTTAACCCGAATGGCATCTTTTTATAGCAAAAGGTGCCTTGGTCTGTGTAGAAGGCGGTCTTCTCCTCGTCTTCATCTGCCATCTGCACTTGATGGTATCCTTTGTATGCATCTAGAAAGCATTTAAGTGGGTAACCCATGACTGCTTCTATCTTGCTTTCTATCTCAGGCAAGGGATAATAATCTTTTGGGCATGATGAGTTGAGATTTTTGAAATCAATACACATTCGCCAACTTCCGTCTGGTTTTTGTACCAGTACTGGGTTTGAAATCCATGTTGGATATTTCACCCGCCTAACAATTCCCGCCTTTAGCCACTCGGATACCTCCCTTGTGATTGCTTGTTTCTTTTCTTCGGAAAATGTTCTTCGTTTCTGGGCGATCGGCTTGTCCGCTGGGTTTACATTCAATGAATGTTTAATGATTCTCTTAGGTACTCCCGTCATGTCTGCTGGTTCCCAAGCAAATACATCCTTGTTCTTCCTCAATAGGTTTTTGAGCTGTGTTGATCCCTCTGTGGAGAGGTTTTTTCCTATCTTCACCAACTGTTCTGGGTAGGCAGGATTGACCAACACAAATTCCGTTGGGCTAGGACTTTCTGTTGGTTCAATCTCTTTCACTGGGTCTTTTTCCTTCTCTCGTGCTTGTTTCTTTTCTTCCCTTCGACATTCTAGGACCGTGGGCGCTTGCGAAAGGACAGTTGCGATTCCCCATCGTGTTGGGAATTTCATCATTCCATGTATAGTGGAAGGTATTGCTCTTAGCTGCTTAAGAGCTGGCCTTCCCAAAATGATGTTGTATGGCGATGGGGCTGGTACAACGGTGAACCTCATCATTGCCCGCCGGCAGCGTCCTGCACCTCCGAAGCATACATCGAGCTCGATCTTCCCTAATGGTTTTACCCTTTCTCCTGAAAACCCTGATACTGTTGTTTGTGTTTCTGCTAGCCTTGCTTTTATTTTTGGATGGAGCATGTTAAAACAATGTTCATACATGATTTCAATTGATGCCCCTTCATCAATGTGTATTCTTTTAACCAAATATCCTTCTATTTCTGCTTCCATAACCAAGGCTTCGTCTGACAGATCTCTAGTTGGTACCGGTGGGAAGGTTATTGGAACATTCATCCAGCCTTCGTCTGTCATTGCTGTCTTTCTCTTTCGATCTAAATCATGGTTTCGTATCATGTTTATCACCGCATTTCTTGATCCGTTTTGTTTTTGCCCTTTCTTTCCCTTTTGTCTAACATCTTTTATCAAATGATTTAATTTTCCTGTTTCTAAGGCTGCTTCCAGTTGTTTTTTTAGAACAAAACAGTCATTTGTGTTATGCCCCTTTTCATTATGGTAGTCACACAATTTATGGATGTTTTCTTTGCTAGGTGCTCCCACCAACGGTGCCGGTTGTGGTAAGTTTAAATGGTGTTCTGTGGCTAAAATTTCTGCTGGTGTACTTATTAAAGAGCCCAGAGTCAAAATTACCTTGTTTTCTCGTGCACGTCGGAAGTCATTGTTTGGCCGGTGTGGAGCCACATAAGGTGTATGACGTTCCTGAGCCCTGTGGAATGGTCTACGGCGACCTCCGTATACCATCCTATGTGGACGGTCATTTCCTGGTGTCCATTGTCCTATGGCTTCCTTCTTCTGAAATTCTCCTTAGGTAACTCTGTATTTCTAAATGCTTCTTCCGATCGGACATAATCGTCTACTCTTCTTAGCATTTCATCGATCGTTTTGGGTATTTTGTCGGAGAATCGTTTTGACAATTCTGGACACTTGTGTGAACTCATGAAAGATGAAATTCGCATGAGTTCCGGGACGTTGGGGATGGCATTCGATTCACTTACCCATCTTTCTCTGAAGTTAGGCAAAGTCTCATTTGCTCGTCTCACAATTTTTGTTATTTCCGTTGGGTCTTTATCACAAGCTTTCAGCATTCCAAACCTGTTTAGAAACTTTTCTTCAAGATCATCCCAGCTGTCGATACTTCCCGACGGCAACTTATCGAACCATGCTCTTGCCTTGCCGTCTAAGGTTTGTTGGAACATCCTGCACCATACTGGCATAGGCCATTCTGCTGAATTTCCCATCCCTGTGAAACGGGTTATATGGTCCGCTGGGTCACTCGTCCCATCGTATATTTTTACATTCGTGGGCATTCTGTGTTTGGGTGCTGTGAAATTGATGATTCTTTTGGTGAATGGGCATTTTGAAGCTGCTTTGAATGGTTTACTTAAATCGTCGTCGGGTGGTGTCTCTTTTTCTTTGTTCTTAACAATTATTACTTCATCTTCGTCTTCAGTTTCGTCGTTAAAGTCTAGAAGTCTTGGTTTAATGAGTTCGTAGCACGCCCGGTCTTTACATAGTGTTTTGAGAGCTGATATGTACCCTTCAATAACACTTTGCCCTTCTGCTGTTTTTGGATCTGGGGGTGGTACTTGGTTTAAAGGAAGATGTAGCGTTTATGATTCTGGACCCGCCATTATAATGTTATTACTGGTTTGGCTGACTTGTTACGTGTCCCACGGATGGCGCCAATTTGTTGATGCAAAGGTCCGCTAGGAAGGATATTGTCCGTCCTTTGTGGGATCTAAGTTTCCGCAATCCTGTCGATAAGACAATACGCGTTAGCCTCGCCCTGGGTTTTATCCCAAGACCAAGCTCAGGCGTAAGAATAAGATACTGGGTAAGGTATGCCTAACGGCCATTCAGAGTATATTAAATGTGTAAAAGGAGAGTTACCTCTGCATTGAATGCCCTGAGTATTTATACTACTCAAAGTACTGTTAGGATATACTATTTCTGACATCTTGGGAGACGATGAGCCGAGCTATATTGCTTTTTGTCAGCTAAGTAACGTGTTTGGTAAACAAAGTCCCTTGATTTCTGGGTTGACTGCTTTAGGACGGAGGGCATCTTATTATCCAGTGGATAATAGTGTATTTTACATCTTGTGATCCTTTGGTCTTTTCCAATGTCTTTGTCTTATTCACTTATAAGGTTTTAAGTGTTGACAGTCTTTTGGTGTACTTGATATAAAACAGGCCGTTAGGAATATCTTCCTAGCGGCTTTAGTCTAACGGCCATATACACAAACAGTGGTGGTGGGTTGCCAGAAAAACAGGTAGCTGGAAAAGGTCATCGGAGAATTTGGTAACCGGCTAAATGACTTGGAAATCCGCTGGTAGTCTTACGTTGCAATAAAAAAAAGTTTGGTACACTAAATTGAGAAAAAAAGTGAAGTAACTTAAATTGAAATTGAATATAAATTAGATACATTTTTGTGTGATTTACAGTATTAGTGGACTGATTAAGCAAGCCTTAAAATACAATAACTTTTGGACCTGATTAGGAGGATTTGAGAACCTTTATGAAAAATAACAATACAAAGTAAAAAAAACAAAATTTCATCAGGGTCTCGTGGCATCACAAAACACCCTTGATTCTGTCTCTCCTTATATGTCTAAACTATTATAATGGTTATTGGTTAAGATGTATATATACGTGATAGCTTTCGATCAGAATTTGCATACATTATATTATATCAGAAGGGGAAGCGAATGCCGTCGTTTCCGACGGCCGAAAAGACGACGGCCAAAAATAAAGATTCGACTAAAAAAGAATTATAAATAATTACAAAATGCACGCTCAAACTATGCGAAAAGTTACGAAAACTACTTTTAGCTATTTACGACTTTTTTATATAACAAACATTATTTATCAAATATGTAACGTATATCTATCGATTCATTCAAAAAAAATATACCACTAAAAAGATCTTCTAATTACGAACAAAACGAGCCAAATATTGCAATGCTTCTGACATACGTATGATTTTGTAAAAAATGTTGAAGTTTAATATGTACTTTTGAAAAAGAAAAATAACTTTCAAAACACACCCCTAAACTTAGGATTGTTGATCGGTTCGGTTATCAGGTTGTTCAGTTAGTTCGTTTCAGTTAGTTTGGTTAAAAAAAATTGGGTCAACCCGAAAACCAGATTTGAATTTAGTTCGGTTTTCAGGTTAACCCGAATTACACAATTTATTTTAAAAAGAATAATAATTACATAAATATTTAGCTAAAAAAAATTATTTCAAGTATAAACAGTGTTTTTTTATATTATGATAAAATTTAATTGGTCTTCTTATAAATATAAATATATAAAAAAAAATATATCTAAATAAATTCGGTTTTCGGTTTAGATTGCTAAACCCGTATCCAACCCGAAAATCAAATTTGTAGTTCGGTTCTGTTTGGTTGTTTTCGGTTCGGTTCGGTTTTGGTTTTCGGTTTATTCGGTTATTTCGGTTTTTCTGCTCACCCCTACCTAAACTATCTAATAACTTTAAAATAAACCAAATGGGTCAAAGAAATACAATTATATGAAAGTTTGAATTATATAAATAACCTATACTTTTTGCTGTTTACGACTATTTTATATAACAAACTTTCTTTGTGGAATGTATAACAAATATCCATCAACTTCTTTGATAAGAAATATACCGATGAGAAGACCTCTTGATTACGAATAAAACGAATCCAATATTGATATGCTTTTTGAGATACGTATGATTTTATAAAAAATGTGGAAGCTTAATTTATAATTACCTTATACTTTACTTCTTACAATAATTACCGTATACTTCTTACTATTTACGGCTTTTTTATATAACAAACGTTGTTTATCAAATATCTAACAAATATCCGAGGACTTCTTTAATAAAAAATATACTGATATGAAGGCCTTTGGATTATGAGCAAAACGAGCCCAACATTGATATGTGGTATGTGCTTAATTACACATACCTTTTACCTTTAAAAACAAGCTAAAATAACCAAAAACGGACTTAAAATGCCAAATATATGCTTGTTTTGCTAATTGTGTTGTGCAGGAACGGATAACTAAGAAAAGGACGAAAAACAAAGCCAAAACGACAAAACCGGACTCGGAATGGAAAAGCAAGAAAAAGACAAAGTCGAAGTCCAAGCCCAAGCCTGAAAAAGTCAACCCCGACAAATCC